>JAWPHD010016169.1:0-51267 GCA_037043455.1 Cyrtodaria siliqua | reverse complement strand
AAACGAGAGACCTTAGCCGAGTTTTATCTGAAAAGTATACCCTCCTGGGAGGTTCTTCATGTAGGCACAGTCGATTTATCATAATCAAAACTCTATCATTCGTTTTGCTTGTGCAGCATTGTTCGGCGGGAAGCGTCTTTTGAAGTGGAGAGTTTTCTCTGATGGGCTGTCGTCGATTAGTCCTTGTTTTCGGTAATCAGAGGCAATTAAACGCGAATTTATGTAACAGCTTAATTACCCATTGCTTTAGGACCATCAAAGATGGTCTAATAACAAACGCAAAATTTACAAAGACAGTAACTGCATCTACGTAATGGCGAAACTGCGCTCAAAGACAACCACGGGCTTATTTAGGAACAAGCTCATTCTGTTAATACCTGATTAACTGCATGTTGAATATTTGCATGCCGTCATACACGCGTATGAGTGCTTAAGAAACATTCTTTAAATTTCTAAATTGTAGTTGTAGAATTCATAAAAATTCTAGTAATTCTAGGTAAAGGTTATAGAGTCTAAATATTCATTAGAAAACGAGTCTTTATTCACCTCGTAATATGTCTATTGGGGTCGAGGGCATCGCACCCAAAACCTTACCTAATTAACTGATACTCGTATTCAATTAAAACGTTTAAAAATTCGATAATTGGTTATGGAATAATTGTTGAAAAAGTATACGCATGCCATGAGTTTAAACTGAGAAAAATGTTTTAACTTCCAGTATATTTGCTAATTAGTTATAGCTTCCGAGACATTTGCTATGCAATTATAACCTATAATAAATTGGCTAAATAAGCTACTGCTTCCGAGACATTTGCTATGCAGTTATAACTTATAATAAATTGACTAAATAAGCTACTACTCCCGAGACATTTTCTATGCAATTATAACTTATAATAAATTGGCTAAATAAGCTACTGCTCCCGAGACATATAACTTATAATAAATTGGCTAAATAAGCTACTGTTTCAATTGGCTAAATAAGCTACTGCTTCCGAGACATTTGCTATGCAATTATAACTTATAATAAATTGGCTAAATAAGCTACTGCTTCCGAGACATTTGCTATGCAGTTATAACTTATAATAAATTGGCTAAATAAGCTTCTGTTTCAATTGGCTAAATAAGCTACTGCTTCCGAGACATTTGATATACAATTATAACTTATAATGCAGTTTCTATGCAGTTAAAGCTTCCAATACATTGTCTATACCATTATAACTTCAAATAAATGTTATATACATGTATAGCTTCCAAAAAATATACTCTAATACCTATAGTGTCGTGTTTAAAAACTTCAGTTTCGGTAAGAGTAAGTTAAGATTGTCATAAAAACATTTCAGATTAGCAAAACCACTCCAGTCTCCTATAGCTACTGTTCCATCTCGAAACATTTAGATAAATAGGCGTCAAAATATACAAATGACAAATGTAATTACACCACCCCCACCCTCCGTGAGATCCACTTAATTGTATTAATCAGTAGGCGTCGAGGCTAGTCAAGTTTCGTTGAAGGCCTTATCTTGAAGGCTGTAGAGTGATAAGAGAAACGGGATCTCCACACTAGCCCCTGATAACGGTCAAAACGCAACTGAATGTACACGAGCATTCAAGATCACGTGTATGAATAATACACACTGTAGGATTGGGGGTCTTCCGATATAAAATTAAAACAAGGTATCGTGTTTGCTGTTTGCTACATCGATCCTCAGATGGATGGTTCAAAACCCTACCGAAGGTTCGGTTAAGACAATGGTAATACACGTCCTATTATATTAGAACACAACAATGCACGAGCACTGCTGGTTATACACACAATTGCACGAGCTTAATTGGCTGCTTCAACTTATTATACAACATCGCACGAGTTTTGATGGTCACTATAAATAATAATACAACATCGCACGAGCGTTGTTGTTTACTACAAATAACAATACAACATCGCACGAGCGTTGTTGTTTACTACAAATAACAATACAACATCGCACGAGCGTTGTTGTTTACTACACAATACAATACAACATTGCACGAGCGTTGATGGTTACTACACAATACAATACAACATGGCACGAGCGTTGTTGGTTACTACACAATACAATACAACACTGCACGAGCGTTGATGTTACTACACAGTATAATACAACATTGCACGGGCATTGATGGTTACTACACAATACAATACAACATTGCACGAGCGTTGATGGCTGCTACACAGTGTATTATAGCTTAATAGTCGCATTGCATCATCGCGAGTATCACGTGCAGGTACATCTTCTTTATAGTATCGTTACAGTATAAGAGGGTATGTATTCATGTTGATCGTTACAGTATAAGAGGGTATGTATTCATGTTGAAGGGTGTTTACACTTCAGCATCAAGTATTTAATCTTATCTAAATCTGGATTTCATATTTACAGATCGTGCGAGGCACAATGCGTTGGGAAAGGTATTACAGTCATTAAAAGGAGAAAGCGTTTGTGTATGTTCTTCGGGTATAGTATGTACACATACCATGAAACTGATTTTGTTTAATTAGATATATAAGTATATACATTCTAATTGAAAATCGATGTCTATGCAACCTAATCAGCTGCTAATAAATCAGAAGTATTGTCCTGCACATATGTTATTTTTATTAATTATCATAGTTGAAACTGATGGATATATTTGATGGTTCAAACCGATACTTTTAATTCGGTAACGCTGAAACATTATTGAAGAACGACGGAGAAGGGTTCATCTAACTAGAGGAGGGGAAATTTTGGTATACAAGACTATCTTTTAAACTGAAATGTGTTCTAATCCCAAAGGTTTGACGTTCGAGGTTTGCAAACATTTGAAATGCAGAAGATATATTGATATATGCTTTTATATTTCGATCAAAGACAACAGTACATATTTTCATACGTTCAGCGCTTAAATATATACGTTGCTGTTTTTCTCTGATGTTTTGTTGTTGTTGTTGTTGTTTTTAAACAGCGTTTGTGTATCATAAAATGAAAAGTTCTGAAGTATTTCAATTACCCCGTTTTGAAGAAACTTGTACTGGAACACTTTTACATAGACAGGGAGATGGTAAGCAGCTATAAACGTCATTTTCAATCAGTCAGTGTTAGCAGTCCTATCGACGTGAGAAATGGTATTTTAAATTAGTAATGACAAACTCATATATCCTTTTACTCAAACACTAGAAAAGATACAGCCTACTACACGCTGTCACAATCTGAAGGGGAAACACATTTGGGACCATAAAACCAAGTACCAAACTGTGTTGCGCTTCTATTTAACACATTTCTAATTGCGAAAATGCGTTTTCCGTTTGGATTGAAACAATGGAATTTTATGAACAGTGATGCTAATTACGGTCTGTGAAGCATTGCGGATATGCATATGTATATGTATATGTTAAACTACATTATGTTTTTATAAGAAAGCGTGCTGAATTAAAAGTATGTAACACCAGGCGTTAAGGACACAATTCTGCCAAATTCTTTCACATGGCGTTAAAGGCACAATACGGCCAAATTCTTACACATGGCGTTAAAGGCACAATACGGCCACATTCTTACACATGGCGTTAAAGGCACAATACGGCCACATTCATATTTTACATACTCGTTATACACCCACCGTACCAATAGTCGATCTGATTTACATTGGAGAATACACACTGTTAGTAAACTTTAAAATAAGTCTTGCGAAATGTCTGTTCACATTACGTGGTCCCGCTTTAATTCCATTAAGCGAAGGGAAAGCTTACATTAGCAGGATTTTATAACGGATATTTCGACAATAAAACACGTTTAAATACATTTTCACTGAAAAACAAATTACCTATTAAATGTTTTAATTTTACAATATGCAAACTTGTTAAGCCTAAATTAATGTTTTATTTACCCTAGAGCCAACCCCGTTTTCGCTTCTTGGAGAAGGGGTTGGATGGGTTATGAAAGTTAATACTCGGAACGCGTAATGTAGGGGTTGGAGGGGGTATGAAAGTTAATACTCGGACCGCGTAATGTAGGGGTTGGATGGGGTATGAAAGTTAATACTCGGAACACGTAATGTAGAGGTTGGAGGGGTATGGAAGTTAATACTCGGACCGCGTAATGTAGGGGTTGGATGGGGTATGAAAGTTAATACTCGGACCACGTAATGTAGGGGTTGGAGGGGGTATGAAAGTTAATACTCGGACCACGTAATGTAGGGGTTGGATGGGGTATGAAAGTTAATACTCGGACCACGTAATGTAGGGGTTGGATGGGGTATGAAAGTTAATACTCGGACCACGTAATGTAGGGGTTGGATGGGGTATGAAAGTTAATACTCGGACCACGTAATGTAGGGGTTGGATGGGGTATGAAAGTTAATACTCGGACCACGTAATGTAGGGGTTGGATGGGGTATGAAAGTTAATACTCGGACCACGTAATGTAGGGGTTGGATGGGTTATGACAGTTAATACTCGGACCGCGTAATGTAGGGGTTGGATGGGTTATGAAAGTTAATACTCGGACCACGTAATGATGAGTGTTATTATCTTTCGTGATTATTTTGAACGAAAATATGAGTTACTAACTCAAAAACCATTTAATGAATGTCGTCGATTTATGTATTTAATATGTGAATATGCATTATTTTATAAACATAACACTTTGGTTAAATACAGTAACAGGCGATAATCGTGGTGAAATTTTGCAGATTAGTTACTTTAAACCTTTTTAATAAAGATGCGTTTCCCCCCAATATAAACATTATACAAATAAGATAATTAAAAACATGCACAACAGACAGTTTATAATGATAATGTATAACACGTTTTATTACTGACAACCAGTCCAAAATGCTAATATTGTATGCAATTACTTCTGTAATTACACAGATTGATGTTTTTTCTTTGTAAATATGATGCAGAAAACACCGTATTTTAACTGTTTATCCATAAGTAAAAGGTATAAGTTAATAATAATAATAATAATAATAATAATAATAATAATAATAATAATAACATGTTACGGTGACTAGCCAGTAACAGTAACCGTGTGTCGATAGTTAAACGGAACGGCGAAGATGCTTCGAATTCCGGTTGACTGAGATACGACTATTCAAGATACGTATTTTTTATTATTATTTATAAAATTCAAGATACGTATTTTTCTAGACGAAAACTATTGTGTATATAGTATATTAGTATAATTAAAGCAGGGTCCCAATGATCAGTACATGAAAAATGCTTATTAATAAATGCAGACAATTCTCAAGTTTCGGCATCAAACCATTTCGGCATCTATTTTAATGTTTACCCTCGACGTTTCGGCACCCATTTATATTTGAGTATTATAATGAAGTAAAGAAGTAAAGAAATTAAATATTTTCTATAAGATCACTTGTAATTCATTTAAAATGCAAAGCTGATTGCCTTAACGGCAACTCCGAAGCGGTTTTGAGCCTGAATACAACTAAAACAACTGAAACATGAACATAAATAGGGCCCATATGGTGATCACTTGTAAAATTTAAGTAATATATGACTTAATATTATTTTGTAACATGGACACTGAAATTCCCTTTGTAATAGTTTAGGTGTAAATCGTTTAATTGAAGATACTTGAATATGTTCCCTTTAACATGTATAATAATGCATACCTAAGACCTAATAAAAACTTATCTGTATTCATACAGTATCTTTTAGTTCTTCACTTTACCTTCCTGTCATCTCCATATCGACGACTACAGGTATGTGACTTGAACAAAGCCTCCACAAACTAACCCATTAATACAAATCTTTTACATATAACGCATGCGTTATACTTTTCTTGTTATTATTATTTATAAAATTCAAGATACGTATTTTTTATTATTATTTATAAAATGGCTTTCTTTTGGGTTTTTTCGAGCAGACGACAAAATACAGAAGGTCAAATACTACGTCAAAGAAACTGTATGTTTGGCGAAAATAAGAAATTCGGTAGCTTTGTGGTTCCGTGTTGTATCGGTTCATTAAAATCCAATAAACGAATCAAGAGTAGAAATTTACTCATCAAATTAAATAAATCAAGAATGGTATCACATGATGAATGAAAACATTGATAAAGCAGGCCCTTGAGGAAATATGCTGTCATCGGGCCGTGCCGATTCATCTCTAAACTCAGCTAAAGTAGTCTAAATGACCTACGGTCCAATGGCGAACGCGAAAATTCGAACCCCTGCTGCTAGCGGACGGTAGAAAATTGACGTCTGCTTGTTTAACCGACAAAATAACGACATTGTAATGATGTTCCGAGTAAGACGAGAGTTCATAACGTTCTTTGCTAATGACGAACGCTTGCTAATTATTTTGACATCATAATTAGCCGATAGTCTGACGTAAGCTTGTCAACTGGAAGAAAATGAATGAGGTAATTCGACTAATTTGGATGCAGACGATGTGTTCCATGTTTTTAACTTCGTTTGTTCTTATCGAAATATGGCGCAAAAACTGCATCACAGATATTTTCCAGAAGTTGATAATGGGGTAATATTGCAGAAAAAACGGGAAAATAATTGGACCGCTGAAATGGAAGGACCAATTTATATGTCATATGGCTTATTTCAAATTGTTTGTACGCAGTCGTTTCAGGGTTTACTTTGTGACGCGCAATAATACACAACTCATCGTGACGTTTGTTGGCTTTCTTAAGCGATATGTTCTCGGTTGACCGCCATTTTAAATGCATGACAGACGCTGAAGATGCTTATCCGAACGAACATGGATTTATTATAAATTGAGAAATATGTCAAAGGTGTGTTAACGTCAATGGTGATTCGTCTGCTGAGGTCAAAGAACATCTTGAAAACATATGAAATACCAAAGAGCACTACGGTATCACAAATGTTTTTTTCAGCGTTTGTGTGTGTAGAACGTTAAATTATAAGCACATGTCTGCAATATCACTGACTACTGGTTAACTAGACTGTACTCTTTTTGTGTAACTGTCATAAGTAGTGTTTTGACACATGAGAATTATTATTTCTCTCGTTTCCACGGCATTTCTTACATTTCTCACAGCAAAATAAGCTTCATCTGAAATAGGATGAAAATAAATACCACAAAGTATTAAAACTGGAATGAAACGCGTTCTTATGGGGTATTAACATTCTTCCTGTGAGAAAAAATAATGTAAATGTTTCAATAATCGTGGCTCGTAAATTAGAATAATTAAAAAGTTTTGTCAGGTTATGTGTTTTCTTTGTGAGTCATGTCGGAGCATATTACTAAGCAATAATTAATTACTATAATATACGGAGCTAGGAGTTGCAAGTAGATTAACTGTTTATATCATAAACATCAGGCCCGAGCTACGCTGGGGTACACCGAGGCAACTTACACCGAGGCAGTTGCCTCGGTAGGCAGTTTTCTCGGTAAAATTTTGGGGATATTTACATATAAATAACTTCAATATCAATAAATAATCAATTATTGACAAAAAAACGTCTCGCTTGAAACCGAAAATTCTGTCTAGCACATCTACTCTCATGAATCACAAAAAAAAAGTAGATGGGTTGGGTATATGCCACCATTCCTCCATAGAAAGGATTTGCCTCGGTTAATTTCAGGCCTGGCTACGAGCCTGAACATAAGAATTGAATAGTTATATTCATAAAATCTAAATAACAAAGACAGATTTAAAAAAAACACTATCTTATCATTAAAGATGCAGGTATGAAATTACAAATGTGTTTACATTCAACAGCATCTACATGATTTAGTAATGTTGGCAGAGTATTACAAGCAACATCAGAGTTTGTAACAGATCAGTTAAATTAACATTCAATTTTGTAAACAATACAGACCTGAGATCAGTGTATCTTTAAAAAAAAAAAAGAGCATGAAATGTTCTTTATCTTCAATTTGCTTACAATTTAAACATATTCTTTCTTTTATTTTTTACGAAATTTATATTAAATGAATTTCATGAAACAGTGACAATACTCACCTATATTAAAGTTATACTTATTTTGAAAATTCGAATCTTTTCTGCTTATGATATCTTGTGTTTATGCATACATTTTTTAAATAAAAGCAATAAAAAGAAATAAAAGAAGCTGTGTGTTCTGGTTTTTTTTGCATGTTTATGTTTAGGATACAAACTTGTCAGGCTCCAAAATGTGCTTTGACAATCAAAACGTTTAACTTACGTATCATTTTCAAAACTTTTCACCATTGGTGTTTAATAATACTTTGAATACAGACACGTGCATTTACCAAATGTAGTCTTTTATTATGATTAATATTTTTGTTTTGAGAATAACCAGCCAAGGAACGCAGTTGAAAGAGGCTCTAGTGGAAACACTTACTCCATACGTTCTGAATTAAAATTCTCAAGTACCTCGTGCAACTTTCAAAGAAACTACTGTTTGTTCGCTCGCATAAACCATCTTGCACGTGCAAATAATACTCGTTTTTGTTAACGATATCCTACGTTTCTATCTTTACACATATGTCATACGTTTTGATAAAATCTTTCGGCTAATATTTTCTCCCTGCTTGAATGTCTTTCTTGAGACATACAGACTAATATTCGGCTGTACGAAACTGTAGGAATTTTGAAGGTTGAGTAAAATCAGGCACCCTTCCGTCAGATAACAATATCAAAAGTAATGTAATATTTATGGGAGGTTATCTCTGGTATTATATATGTTTTCAGTGTCAAAATAAAACATTTCCTCTACAATATAATGCTCACTTATTGGGTTCAGTTGGAACTGTGGATAAAATATGAAATTGGCAGAGATAAGTGGGGAAAGCTGAGACGAAATGTGGTAAATTTATGACATAAACGCGAATTTTCTTGCTACTTATAACATGTGCTTAATTATAACCGTGTGTCCGACTTACAGTTTGAGATAACATATATTTTGAGATTAAAACAAGCTTTTAAAATAAAAACATAGCTGTTAATAATCAGAGAGGTACACATGAATGTATGTAGAAACACCAATGATTCGGTGTAACCTTACAGTTGCACTATTGAGGAATATGTTGTTATTATTATTAATTCATATTGTTGTTTTGTATTGTTTCATTGCTTCTTTTTAGCTCTTTTCTGACACATGTTACATTTCAATATAAAGTGTATAATATAATAATTCAAGGTGATGAACTTATAAAATCTTGTCCATGTATTATCTGACATATTGTACACCACATTTCTTGAAAAATATTGTTTCAACCAATATAATAAGTATCCCATCATATTTTATAGAATCAGTTTAAATATGCAAGAAATAATGGATGTGGAATCAATTGCCATTGAGATACAACAGAAAGTCAACGTGGTTAACATATTAGCACATCTGCAAATAAAATAAAAGCAGGCAAACACTCTTAAGAAATTATCCCCTTCTTAAAAGATGATGCACAAAAATATGAAGCAACCATGAAAGCATAGTTAATATGATCCAACGTCACAGTTCCATACTTACCATATAGTCTGATCCGCTACTTGAACCTGTCTCGTTGCAGTGTTCGTCCGTCCGTACAATCCTGTTTCCATGCAACATGTCCTCTAAACTTTCAATATATTCTATAGCGTTCCGTAAAATTTCAACTTTTGGAAGTCTTTGGTTCGGATTCGGACATGTCCGCTTTTTTAACACTTCGAAAGCCTCATTCACTTTTCTTAACCTTCGTCTTTCTCTCATTGTCGCAGCTTTTCGTCTGTCAATTGTCACATTTTTACGTTTACATGCCTTACACGCCCATAGCAAACAGCGTCTATTGGGTCCATGGTAACCAGGCGCCAGAACGTGGGTCAAATGTTCTCCATCATTGTCGTCTGCCGAATTCAGATCGTCACCGCTTTTATCCGATAAGTCGTCTTTTAACGAACCGCCGCAAGATGACATTGGACTTTTTAAGTCCATTTCGTCGTCATTTCCACAACTATCACTACCTTTACTGTCCTTAGCATCAGACGACACTTTTGTTGACGCAGGCGAACATTTGTCGTCTGCTTCGCCTTTCACGTTTTTAGAACTTAATTGCGTTTTTTCTGTAGGTGGAGTTCGTATTTTATTCCTAAACTCTCCTGTGTTTGAAGTGTACAAACTCTGAGAAGTGCTTGAGCTCCCAGTGTATTGATAGTGCTCGGGATAGCTTCTATCCTGGTACAAACGCTGATAAGCTGTAACGCCGGACGCGGTATAGTAATCGCGACCCCCAGGAGGACTGGCATATGAAAGATCTGTGAGATTTCTGTTTTCAAACAGTTCCTGGCTTGGCAGGGCACCCCCATTAAACTGAACCGCGTTGTGATCAAATCTACAGCTCCTGTAGTCCGCTGTCATCATCATTTTGAGTTGAATTTATGTTCCAATAGTCACAAATGTCCAGACCTGTCCACTGTTTCTAAGTCAATATTAAAACATAACACTCTAAACAATTAAGAATAAGTAAAAGAGGGAGAAATATTTAATGTAATCGGACATGTTTTTCTAACCTTATTTTAACACAATCGCCTTGAACAAATGTTTTCAAACAAAACAATCCTCTAACAATAATTGGATGCCTTTATCTCAAAACTCTCTATAAAAACCTACTCCAGCGTTCTTACGATCTAGAATAAATATATATATATATATAAACTACACCGCCTGTCTCCCACGTGCTTCTGTGTGTACCGCCCGAGTATCAAGTGTTTAACGATCAGAAATTCTAGAAAGATTTCAGTCGCAGAAACCTTGAAGTTCCAAAAATAATTGGCATCCGTTCGTGTGACTTGTCCTGTTTCTTCAATCAGTTCCACAGCAAAAAAAAAACCGCGGTGTCACAAACTTCCCTGTGGTATACCTTTGCAAATCCCAAACAAAAATCACAATAATAACATTTACAGTTGCTTATCTATTTGGGGGGATATTTTTGGTGTTCAAGGGCCGTCCTCTTCAGCTTCCTATTTTCTTTGATCTTTTACCGCAGCCAATCAGCGCGCCTATCACGTGTCTTCCTTCTTTATCGTACACCGCCTCTTATTCACATAATTCTCTAACATCAAGTTTACAGTCGCTATGTAGTCACGCCATTCAAAACAAGGAATTCAAACTCAGTATGCTTTTGAATTACGTTGGCAAGGTCACAACCTCAAAATCAGAAGCATATGTTGGGATGAGTTTTGTAATTTTACAACGTTGTGGGAAGGGGGAGTATATACAAGTATGTGCAACCACGCCCTGCCAATTAGAACGCCTACTGTTAGAGCCGGGAAGAATGGGACTGTTTAACATTATTTGCCAGGTTGTGTCAGTGTCTATTTAACACAGAGAACGGTTTAGTTCGACAGAATTGGCCACTGGTTTAAGAAGTATTGTTTGAGAGACACATGTTTCTCGTTTTTTTCTCTGAATGCATAGAAATCTATCCTGGACATGTAAGATCTGTGAGTACGGCTATCCAGTTTGATACTTTATTCCTGCCGATGGTGCTTATTTATACTGTAAGAACCCTTCGTTCGGTGGGATTTCTTTATATAGATGGATTGTTAGAAATAACATTCTTTATTTAGATGTTTTGTTAGAAATAACATAAGGCGGTTTAATTAAGCGCATTGGACAATCTTAAGTGTCCAGCGACTTCCGTTTCTAATATCTAACGATATTCCATGTTTTTATGTCTTCCATATTTATGTAACATAACATACTTTTTTCATGTAAGGCTATTACGTTTTTGTTGACTTTTTTTATATATGCTATCATTCGAGTGATATTTGATCCTACTATTTACATGTCTTAGTCCGCATAACATGCGAATGCAGGTAGTGAATTGGGTATTGAAATACAAAATATTCTAGAACTTTTTGTTGATGATGTTATTTCCGGTTAAGTTGACAAAGTGAAAGATATAAAGTCATTTCCACACCACATGGTAGCGTTCACTATTATTAAAAACCCATTCTTATGTGTAAGTATGCGTTCACCACCCCATGCGCACCCATCCACTCCCCAACCCAACCACTCCCACACTCCAACACACCCCACCCGAACAAATAGTCCAAACTAAGACTCAGGGTCAATAAACCTCTGGAATAGTCACACGTAAATATCTTATTATTTCTGGCAATGAAACGGCATCTAGTTATTATAAAACCAAGGATTATGGAGAAATAACCTTCAATAATACCAAAAAATGAAATTATTTGATAATGTATATTTGTCTTTTTAATATGCAGTTTATTATCGCACTGAAACAATACCCGAAATATTTCCCATTAACAATTTCCTGAAAATTATATAAATTCAAATCTTCAAATATTTAACGATTCCATTTGAACAGAAATGAAAAGGTTAACATCACGAAAATAAACTTTAGCATTGTTTATTAAAATACTCGATGTTGATTGGTTATTGGAGAGGTTTTAAACAATTATACAATTGCTCTGACGTCATGTTCGTCAACCGTTAAGACGTCATTTTAAACGCCAGAAATCAATCTAAATTGTAGTCTATGATAGACCTAGGACAAAATAGATTTCGAGATAATGAGAGACAGTTGAAGACTGTTTTACGAACATGTAAGGTGTTGTTAGTACTTGTTTTATCCTTTCATGTGAAAATAACCCCACTCACTTTGTATATATTACAAAAAGAAATATTTACGAATTTATTTGGGTTAAATAAATGAAACGAAATTAGGTGTTTTTTCCGTCCGTTAAAGGGAGTACATCATGCTTTTCATTGGGGTCTAGGTGTCGACTTACAATTGACAAATATTAATATTTTCTGTTCTACATGGCCAAAACATAATGAATGAGCCTAAAAATTATCCCTTATTTGCAAAGAAATTCATTCTGCACAGTAATACGTGCTATCCTAGGTGACGCACCAGGGTTAATTTCAGCATTTTACGTCCGATTCCGTCCTAGCTATATGGTGTTTTCAAAGTTTAGACATTAACAAAATGGTTCTAACATCATATTTTGATTGATATAAGTGTTTTATCATGAACTGGAACAATTTTATAATTTAAGATGTTTCTAGAAAAATCCTGATGTACCCCCTTTAACACAACAACTTAGGTTATATTGGGACAGCAACCTCAGAGGGAGATGGGATGAAGGATGAAGTTTCCAATTAGACGTGCGTCAAACAGGGAGCGAAACCACACGGGCTGGCGTTTGCTTTAAAATGCATGTCTCCAGTATGGGTTTAAGTTGTTTTATTCCCGAAATTGTAATGTAACTTCAATCTTATAATTAATAATCAAAGTATTGAAAGAACTGAATTGCAAAAACATTAGAGAGGAATGCATGGGTTCAAAGGTTTCGCACATGAACGATTTTAATACGAATTGTGGCATTTTCAATACAAGAATTCAATTAGGTACATTTGTCTTTGTGAACTGCTGTACCCAGGGTTGATAAAGTACATCTATATGTTTAAAAAAAACTACACATTTTATCTTATTGACGATATTTCGTCAAAATCCGGATGCATCTTACAAGTATCGTCCCAATCTCTCCCAGAGGCCAGTACATTGACCTCTGTCAACTTCTAAGAAAGTAGCATGCAATCACATGATAAGTTGTCACATGACCATAGCTAAAATATCAAAATGGCGAACAGAACGACACCGCCAACTATTGGTTGCTGATTGACAGGTAAACAAGCGAAAGAAACACGGCTTATTTTCTACATTTTGATATATTTTAGGTTGTTAGCAATTTAATTTGAGGTAGTTTTAAGAGCTATATGATACTGGAAAGTGCTGGTAAGCAAAACTCTGTACTGTAACCGTATGGGAACGATTTGGTGGTGCCTATTTTGATGTTTTGACGGCGTAGTGATATGCCAATTTACAAACCTTTATTCTACCGCAATATAATAATTCTGAGCATAATTTACTGTATATTGAAAAAATTCAAGCCAAAAATTTGTTTTCTTTTGCAATTTAAGCATTTCATATAAGGCGTTTAACGTAATTTTCAGCACATCTTAGGTTATATATGATGGTAGATTTGTTCATGGTAGAAGCAGACCACCCAGTATCTAGTACTGTATACCTCACGCCATCCGTAGGAATCGACACTTTCACACTTACAAATGAGCTCCCAGTAGTATTCGAACCCACAGCGATGAGAGGCGTGAAGGATTCAAACACTGCGTCTTTACCATGCCGGTAACGAAAATGATACCGGAACAGGAGCTACTTCGGAAAACTGTCAAGATTTTCCTTTGCCTGTCATAAAACAAACAGTACAATCATGATGATAAATGGCATAGACGAGTGAAGATCATTTACCGTTTGTATATGAGCATATACCTCATTAGCAAAAGATCTTTTCTAATTTCGCATGTTTCAACTAGTCACTGGTAAAAAGCATAGGTTCTTACAGAACATAATTTAGGCAAAAAAATAGGCAGTATTCCCTAAGAAGAAGGTGACATCATAGATCTAAGCGTGCTTTGCGCCTCTTCTTACACCGTAATAGCTTCACATGTTCGCTTGTGCTCTGCTGCTGATTTAGGACTGATAAATGGAGCTCTACGTATTTTATGATAATTTTGTCCAGGATGTACAAGTAATATGTCGCCACGATCTAGAATTGCCTGGGTCGTCCGTGTCCGAATGGTTAGAGTCTTTGACTTCACTTGCCCCTCACCGCTGTGGGTTCGATCTCTCATGGGCTTAGGAATCGTTATGTGAGGAAACTATCCAGCTGGCTACGGAACGTCGGTGGTTCTACCCAGGTGCAAGCCCGTTCCCGAAAATTGCCAGGAGGTGCACCTGGGGACGTCCTCCACCAATGAAATCAGGGAAGTCGGCATATGACATTAGCTGTTGGAGACTATATTCGAACTAGACTTGCCTTATTTAACATCAAAACCCAATTTCTTCATTAAGGGACACACGGCAATCTTCAGGTGTATACCAAGCATTAACATTAGCACACCAATTTGTCAATCCTGTATCATTTTGACTTTAAAACTGCTTGCATATTATTAAATAAAGGTCTGAGATTTCAATGGTCTTTATTTTACCTTTTTTTAAAATATATTATTTGTGCAATATAAAATAAGTTCATTTTTGAAAGTAAATATTATCTCCTACATGAACCGTAACGCATTGCAGAAAAAAGGAAGATATCAGACATTACTGTAAATGGTTAAATACGTGCTATACATTCCGCGAAGTGCCGGGTCGAAATACGCTGTCATTTCTGTTCAGTTAATATTAGTGATGAAACAAGGTACGAAACTGAGTACGAAACACAATTGCTCATTTTGATACTAAAATGTTTTTTATTAATATAGTGTTCTTGTCATCCTGCATCAAAACATCATCCAAACATAAATAAAAAAAGAAATATGTACAAATACCGGAATCATTTTAGCGTACAATCTGCAAATGCAAATAACTTCTGTACTAGTAACCGTATAGCGCAATTATCCGAAATTTGAAAGACGTTACATTTTTTTGTCCAATTTTGCAGTTTTGTCCAATTCTTGGATTCTGAGCATGTATTTATATATTGTTTTAGAAACAATAAAAACTATTATGTTGCAATTTGTCCGGGGTATTTTGCTACTTTCACTTGTCTACTTTAACCGTCAATACTTAAGAAATAAAATATTTCCATAGGGTTTATATTGTCCCACATCAATATCTGGTGGGCGGGACTTGCACAGTGTTGGGCAGCTTCGTGGCTGCTTTCAAATCATAATTCGCAATATGCGCACTGTGTAATCAACATTTTCACATGAAACAGAGAGTATCTGATACATTTCTGTAAGCGAGAATCAGATGCAAATAAACTGACTGTACATCGGAATCTGTAACACCTTCCCTCGGACACCGTAACATGTAGATATAAAAAATCGAAGGACTGATTTATAAAAAATATATATTTATTTCAGGTCGAAATGCATGAAAGTTCTACACCAGATGATTCTTTATGATCTGGGCTCATATTTAGAGTATTTTTTCGCAAAAATCAAATATTGGATAATTCAGGCATATATTAGTTAAATACTGAATGTTGACTTTGTCTATGACAATAAATGAATATAAGGCAACTTACAATAAATTCCAGAATGAGTTCAAACTATCGTTATCACTCAAACATCATTTTAACAACACTTAGACTCGCCACATGGTACGGTATCCTGTTAGGGCCATGTTACCATCGCATCTTACCATCGATGGTCGATGGTAAGATGCGATGGTCGATGGTAAGATGCGATTGTCGATGTAAGATGCGATGGTCGATGGTAATATGCGATGGTAAGATGCGATGGTCGATGATAAGATGCGATGGTCGATGGTAAGATGCGATGGTAAGATGTGATGGTCGATGGTAAGATGCGATGGTCGATGGTAAGATGCGATGGACCATCGACCATCGCATCCTACCATCGACCATCGCATCTTACCGTGTAACGTCGTTTCGACCCAGTGACTTGAAGATACCAAGGGCCGTTATTTTAAACGTCAGATGCAAAACAACAGCGCAATGTAATGCGTTATTTTAAGCGACGCTACGTTCCAACAACACGTTTTTAAATAGGATGAAGTTGTATATTCTTCTCATTTGATGTTGAGGGATAGGCATACAACGTAACTTGTGAGAATTGCTTTGTATTTTGTGCAATCTCGATAACATGTGTATAATGATATATAAAAATCCATGTCAGATATGAACTAAAATATTTCAGCGGGTTTATATTGTGCGAGATCAAAATCTGGTGTTTGGGACTTGAAATACATCGAAACCGCGGGCCTGTGGCCCTTGGTATCGATGAACTTCAAGTTCCGCCCATCAGGTATTGATCTGGGACAATATAAACCCGCTGGAACTATATTACTTCTTAAATAAATAGAAGTGTTGGTTTTCAAAAGTGTTCATCAATTTGCCATCGATATTTGATAAACACATAATTGTCGGTTTAACATTGAACGGTGGAATCTAAAATGTTTTACTTTGAGACAAATGTCATTAGTTCTGCAGACGACAGGTGTCTGACATACAAATGTTCATGTTTGTATTATCTGATTTATAGACACATACATTATAAATTGTTTCATGTTTGTATTCTGTGACTTATAGACGACACCGTCATAAAGTGTTTCATGTTTGAATAATGTATTTTTAGACGACAAAACCATACTGTGTTTCATGTTTGTATCATGTGATTAAAAGACGACACCTTTATAAAGAGTTTAGTGTTTGTATCATGTGACTTATAGACACATCCATCATACATGTTTAATGTTTGCATTCTGTGACTTATAGACCACACTGTCATAAAGTGTTTTATGTTTGCATAATGTATTTTTTAGACGACACCACCATATTGTGTCTTGTGTTTTTATCATGTGATTACATGACGACACCTTTATAATATGTTTTATGTTTGTATCATCTGATTATCATAAAATGTTGATGTTTGTGTCATGTGACTTATAGACGAAACCACTATAAATTGTTTGATGTTTGTGTCATGTGATTCCTATACGACACCAGCATAAAGTGTTTCATGTTTGTGTCATGTGACTTATAGACAACACAACCATAAAGTGTTTCATTTTGTGTCATGTGACTTATAGAAAACACAATCATAAAGTGTTTGATGTTTGTATCATCTGATTCCTAGACGACATAACGTGTTTCATGTTTGTGTCATGTGACTTATAGACGACACGATCTTAAAGTGTTTCATGTTTGTGTCATGTGACTTATAGAAGATCCAATCATAAAGTGTTTCATGTTTGTGTCATGTGACTTATAGACGACACAACCATAAAATGTTTCATGTTTGTGTCATGTCACAGGCATACACTGTGTCATGTTTGCATCACGTGATTTATAGACGACACGATCATACACTGTGTCATGTTTGCAGCATGTGATTTATAGGCGACACAAGCATGCACTGTGTCATGTTTGCATCACGTGATTTAAAAACGACACAATCATACAATGTGTCGTGTTTGAATCATGTGATTTATAGACGACTCCTTCATAAAATGTGTCATGATTTTATCATATGATTTAAAAAACAGAACAGAACGGATCATATATCATACGTTAATCGTTATACATGTATATACATACATAAATTGTCATGCATAAAAGTCAGGTGATTTTAAACAAAAGTGTATTTTCCATGTCCATCATACAGTGCTTCGTGGTTGAATCATGTGATTTATAGACGACATCTTCATAAAGAGAAGTGATGCTGAATTACACCCAAACAAGAAAAACCGGATAACTTTATTAAAACAATTATTAGCTTCACTTGGTTTTTAGGATGCATGGCTTTTCCAAGGTGTCGGGAACAAGGGTTTATTTCTTAAAATCACACGAACGAGTGATCGCAAATATATAAAACATAATATGTATAATGTTATGTTAGATGATCTGATTGTAAACCCAAACAAATTAAACTGGGCATCTCAAGTTAAAGGGTTATTGGAACGAACAGGATTTAATGAAGTTTGATATTCTCAAGGAGTAGAAAACATAACGTATTTCATTAATATATTTAAACAACGAATTAAAGATATGTTTATACAAAATTGGAATGCTGAATTAGCGGCTTCCACTAGAGCTAGTACATACAGAATAATATCAGATTTCAGGTTTAAGTATTATCTAGATGTACTAAATATAAAGAAATTTAGAGGTTTTTTTACAAAACTAAGAGTCTCTAGTCAAAGGTTAGAAATAGAAACTGGTCGATGGCATAGACCAAATAAACACCAAGATCCGAAAGAAAATGCCAGCTATGTAATAAACTAGAAGACGAATTTCACTTTGTATTGGAGTGTTCACTATATCATGATATTAGAAAAGAATATGTTAACAAATATTTTTGGAAACGGCCAAACATACCAAAATTTATTGAACTTATGACAACAGAAAACAAGAGTTTATTAAAGAAACTGTCCGTTTTCATTAGTAAAAGTTTTAAAAGAAGAGACGACATGTTTTATAGATAAATATCACTTTTCTCCATTTTTGTCCACATATATAAATGTGTTCTGATCAATACTTAGGAATATTAATTTAAAAATATATATTAAACACTTATATACTTAATAGTTGTCAAATACTTTTTAAGTAGTGACATATACAGATGATCTTGAAACTCACCTATGAAATTATACAAATTGTCATTAACTGGAAAATATTGTGTGTATTTCATATACATGTTTATATGTATGTCCTATTTGCATGTGAACTGTTGGGCGTAATGCCTTATGTTTGAATAAAATATGTATGTATCTATAATCTAAAACAAAGATTACATGATAACTTTATTCAAAATATGCACTTTCCGTTTGGAAAATTCAAGCAGAGCAAATTTCTACACATTGATAGTAGATAACTATGTTTTGAAACCTTACTTATATGTTTTAAATATACCGAAATATAGAAATACATTATCAAGACTAAGACTTTCATCTCATAACTTTAAATAGAAGCCGGAAGATGGCATAAGCCGAATAGCACACCAATAAATGAACGTAAATGTGTCATATGTACAAAACTAGAAGATGAATATCACTTTGTTATTGAATTTGCATTATATAATGAGATAAGAATAACATATATAAAGAAATATTACTGGAAAGGACCAAGAATGTTTAAGTTTTTGGAACTTATAGTGAAAATGAAACAATTGTAAAAAAAGGTTGAGCGTCTTTCGTTTTAACGCCTTTGGGATAAGAGGGCTCAGTTTGTTAGTTACATGTAATGGTAATTAGTATCCAATACACAGTTTTATTATGTTACAATTTTTGCTTTCTGTAAAACGGTGAAAATTAAGTTAATTAGGACTTAGATGCTTATCACCTTCTCCACGTATATTATGCGACGAAAACTAAATTAAAATTGCAAAAAATAAACAAAATAAAAATAATAACATCAATTATATACAATATTTATTTCTTGCATTGCTATATTCGTTATGCTTTACAATTATATATTGCGTTGCTATTGATACACATGTTGTACTTTTGTATTACGTACACTTAACTTTTGCCAGCTGTCAATCTTGTATACATGTTTTGTATCTTCATTGTTCTTATGACCTTTGCAATTATGCTGAATAAAATACTATATCATAGAGTTTATCGTGTTTGCATCACGTGATTTATAGACGACAAAATCATACACTGTGTCATGTTTGCAGCATGTGATTTTTAGGCGACATATTCATAAACTGTGTCATGTTTGCATCACGGGATTTATAGGCGACACAATCATACACTGTGTCATGTTTGCATCACGTGATGTATATGTCACACAATCATACACTGTGTTATGTTTGCATCGTGTGATGTATAGCCGACAAAATCATACACTGTTTCATGTTTGCATCGTGTGATTGATTTATAGACCACACAATCATAAACTGTGTCATGTGTGAATCCTGTGATTTATAGTCGACACAATAATACATTGCGTCGTGTTTGCATCACGTGATTTATAAACGACACAATCATACACTGTCATGTTTGTATCATGTGATTTATAGACGACATAATCATACTCCGTGTCATGTTTGCATCATGTGATGTATAGGCGACACAATCATACACTGTGACATGTTTCATCGTGTGATTTATAGACAACGCAATCATACACTTGTCATGTTAGCATCGTGTGATTTATAGACGACACAGTCATACAGTGTTTCATATTTGCAACATGTGATTTATATGCGACACAAGCATACACTGTGTCATGTTTGCATCATGTGATTTATAGACGACACAGTCATACACTGTGTCGTATTTGCATCTTGTGATTTATAGACGATATAATCATACACTGTGTCGTGTTTGCATCGTGTGATTTATAGACAACGCAATCATACACTTGTCATGTTAGCATCGTGTGATTTATAGACAACGCAATCATACACTTATCATGTTTGCATCGTGTGATTTATAGACGACACAGTCATACACTGTTTCATATTTGCAACATGTGATGTATATGCGACACAATCATACACTGTGTCATTTTTGCATCATGTGATTTATAGACGACACAGTCATACACTGTGTCGTATTTGCATCGTGATTTATAGACAATACAATCATACACTGTGTCGTGTTTGCATCGTGTGATTTATAGGCGGCACAATCATACACTGTGTCATGTTTGCAGCATGTGATTTATAGGCGACACAGTCATACACTGTGTCATGTTTGTATCACGTGATTTATAGACGACACAATCATACACTGTGTCATGTTTGCATCGTGTGATTTATAGACGACACAATAATACATTGCGTTATGTTTGCATCATGTGATTTATAGGCGACACAATCATAAACTGTGTCATGTTTTAATCATGTGATTATAGATGTGATTTATAGGCGAAACAATCATAAACTGTGTCATGTTTGCATCATGTGATTTATAGACGACACAATCTTACACTGGTTCATGTTTGCATCGTGTGATTTATATACGACACAATCATACACTGTGTCAGTTTTGCATCATGTGATTTGTAGACGACTCAGTCATACACTGTTTCATGTTTGCTTCGTGTGATTTATATGCGACGCAATCATACACTGGTTCATGTTTGTATCATGTGATTTATAGGCGACGCAATCATACACTGGTTCATGTTAGTATCATGTGATTTATAGGCGAAACAATCATAAACTGTGTCATGTTTGCATCATATGATTTATAGACGACGCAATCATACACTATTCCATCTTTGTAACATGTGATTTATAGACAACGCAATCATACACTTATCATGTTAGCATCGCGTGATTTATAGACGACACAGTCATACACTGTTTCATATTTGCAACATGTGATTTATATGCGACACAATCATACACTGGTTCATGTTTGCATCGTGTGATTTATAGGGGACACAATCATACACTGTGTCTGAGTCATGTTTGCATCGTTTGATTTATAGACGACGCAATCATACACTGTGTCATGTTTGCATCGTGTGATTTATAGACGACGCAGTCATACATTGTTTCATCTTTGCAACATGTGATTTATATGCGACACAATCATACACTGTGTCTGAGTCATGTTTGCATCGTTTGATTTATAGACGACGCAATCATACACTGTGTCATGTTTGCATCGTGTGATTTATAGACGACGCAGTCATACATTGTTTCATCTTTGCAACATGTGATTTATATGCGACACAATCATACACTGGTTCATGTTTGCATCGTGTGATTTATAGGGGACACAATCATACAGGGAGTCATATTTGCATCGTGTGATTTATTTGCGACACAATCATACACTGTGTCCGTGTCATGTTTGCATAATTTGATTTATAGACGACGCAGTCATATACTTTGTCACCTTTTCATCATAATTTATACGTGATTTATAGAAGACGCAATCATACACTGTATTATGATTTATCGACGGCTACTTCATAAGGTTAGTCAAGTTTGTATCTTTTGATTTATAGAACAGAATATTTTTTTCATTAACCTGTACATGCGTACATCGTTATGTACATATATACTCATCAAAATAGTTTTTGATCAGTTTTAAAAATCATTAATTTGCCCCCAAAACAACAATACTATGACTTTTAGCATTTTTGTCAATTTATTCATTACTTTTAATCACTACCAAAGGAAGTATGGACGCGAAATTTTAATTTCCCACGAAATTGACTAACCTTTGACATTTTAAATGCATACACCGAAAAAAATCGAAAAATGCTCAATTTTTATCCCATCCAAAATTAAGTAAGTTGTCAAGACCTAGTTGTATATTTGGAACTGCACCGTTATCTGTAGAGTAATTTTAAAGAAATGGTGACAGATATGTGTTAAGGAATCAATAATCATGAAAATAATACGAAAAAAATATTTTTGGGTGGAAAAAAAGCATTTTATTGAAACTTCATAATCTCCATTTTCGTTGTTTGTTTTTTGGTGCAAAATGTTCCAAAAGAATACAGAAACACGAAACAGTTTCCATTTTTGGTATGCACTGTGTATTTAAACTTGTGCAATGATACACATGTTAATCGTATTGAGATAAAGAAGATATGGTCCTTAAATTATTTGAGGCGTATATTTCCATGCATAATAAGTCAAGTGATTTAGACAAAAGTGCATTTTCCATGACGACACCATCATACAATGCATCATGTTTGACTCATGTGATGTAAAGACGAAAAGTTGATGTATAGACGAACAGTTGATTTATAGACGAACAGTTGTTTTAAGTTTGCATCATTTGATTTATAGACGACACCTTCAGGTCGAACGTTATTCAGGTTTTTATCGTCTGAGTTTACACTGTCATACAGTGATTCGTGTTTGCATCATATGATTTGTATACGACAACGTCAAACAATGATTCATATTTGCATCATCTGATTTGTATACGACACCGTCACACAGTGTTTCATGTTTGCATCATCTGATTTGTATACGACAACGTCACACAGTGTTTCATGTTTGCATCGTCTGATTTGTACACGACACCGTCACACAAAGTTTCATGTTTGCATCCAATCTCCACGCAGAGTTATCGTTCCTTGCACTCTCATATATCTCTGCTAACTACTAAATGACAAGATTTTGGTAAAACCTGTTAAATTGGAATATGTTTGCCTGAAACTTATTTATTTCTTGTATAAATATAATTTTCAGAATATTTGCAAATTAGATGTTGCAAGATTTGAAATAATGCATGAAAACAATTTAGTTTTAATCGGGACTATTTTACTACAAAAATAATACGTACTTTGGTCTCAATCGAAACGCATATGTAAACATTTCAAACCGAAGCTCGATAGCAGAAAATTACTAAAAAAAATTAACTCATAGAAATAAAAATTGAAATTATTTAATACAGGTCTATATTTTATCTTTGCAGATCACGCAAAAGGATTTATTATAAACATCGTCAAAACTTTTTGAATAGTCACGTGACCTAACCGTTCGCCCTACTTCCTTTGACGTTGACAGAGTCAAATGAGGCACGAATGTACTCTGGGTAGAGATTGCGTCACACAGTGTTTCATGTTTGCATCATATGATATGTACACGACACCGTTACACAGTGTTTCATGTGTACACGACACCGTCACACAGTGTTTCATGTTTGCATCATATGATTTCTAGACGGCACTTGCATAAGGTGTTTCATGTGTAAGTATATGATTTATAAACGATTTTGTAGTTTATTAAAGTCTATTAAACGTTCCTGGTTATAATACAATATACAATGTGTGTAACAAATGATTTGCAGACGACACCATCGTAAAGTGTTTTATGTTAGATTTTATAAATACTCAATGCTGATTGGCTATTTAATGTTTGTATCATGTGATTTATAGTATTCGTTTATATATTATGTTCACCAACATAAGTGAGAAAAAAAATAAGTTCGGTTATTCTGTATCGCAATTAATGCATGCATGACAACTTTTATGAAAATGGTACAAACTATTTTTTACCCACTTTCCAACTGGTGACGCTGTGTTTGTTCTACTTTTACTCGTGGTGGGCAATTTCCAGTCTCCAGTCGATCACCACTTCCACGTGTTACTTTTGTTGCTTCCCTCTTTTTCTCCACAGTGTAGGTGTTCGATATACGTATATCTGTAAATAAATGTTGGCTGTGGGTGATGACGGATGGTGCACGCCTCATCGCCACGTAAACAATCACGAAAAACGAAGAGGCTCCAATTATGAACGCTGTTTTACGCTAGAATTCATTTCAGAAAGGCGTGAATTTGACATCTCTCTTTTCCCTGTGTATACAGTATATAGTTTCATGATATTTTTCATAAGTGGTGGCTTAATTGTTTGCTCCTTTTTTAAATTAATTAAATGGTTTCGAAAATGGGTTTACCAGATCGTATGCCCTGCGTGTCAAAGTCGTGAAATAGGTTACGCAATCGTTATTCTTTCCGATTTCTTGCTGGCAACTTTTCAATTAATATAGTAACCATATGTTTGTTAGATCACAAAGCTTGGTAATGGACAAGCTGCAAATGGAAGGATGTCTACTAAATTGAAACCAGGCATAGTAGTACAGATACTATTTCAATATATTCAGTCATGTGCAATGCACAATTGAATACTAAGTCAAGTCTTTTTTCCAAATTTCAGTAAATGTTGTTATTGTTTTATATTCAGTACCTAGCACAGACCTATGAATCTACCATTTCGAAATATATGTAGAATATCTAGAACGATTCGTCCCACTTTTTCGAAGAGGTTAACGCTATGCCTGCCTAAACAATCGCCGTATTTCAAAATCAGATCCAGTCAAGTTTGTTGGTATATAATCCGATACAGAGTTGTCACCAAAACAAATATATATAGCACCCCACATACAAGTTTCCTGTATTTCAAAAAAAATAAACCTTTAAAACCACAACTTTCATGCATAAAACTCACCAAATATACCGATATCACACCGATATTGTTTTTGGTTGGGTTGTTTGTTTAGAGGTTAATATACGACCTTGGTGTGCCTTTTGTCGATAATGGCACACCTAGTGCCTTAATGGCCCGAGGGCACCAAGGCCGTATATTTGCCTTTTTATTACATACCTTTCTATAAATGGAGAAGAAGAACAAGAACAAAACATACGTTAAACATATAAATAGTCTAAGGTGAAAACAATTGCTTTGCAAATAAATGAATTACGTATGTTAAATTATTAACTAAAATCAGTTTTCTGCCTTGTCTGTTTTTAAAAACCACGTCTGTCACAAGATCTATAATGATTTATTTCGACGTTTCAACGAAAACAACATTTACTGGGCTGTGAAAACTGCAGTTGAGATTTCAACGTCCGCTCCTGCGGTCTATAGCTCCCCACTATGACGTTTTTGGTACTTGATGACGTCACGACGCGTGCTGACAGTCTGTTGCTACTGTGCCGATTTTCCATAATCCATAATGGCACAGTGTGCCGATTATGGATTTAGAAACAGGACTGATAATCATTGTTTTTCTACTAAAATGTGTTACTATTTATAGTAAGGTATGTAATAAAATCATTTATATATTCGTGCGGTTAGACCCACCAAGGTCATGTAGATTTTGAGCTTCCGGTGCTTTGATGACGTTATTGTTCGTGACGAGTGCATTGTCTTCAGAAACGGGTGTATACTACAATAGATATGATTCGCACAACTAATAGTTTAGTAACAGTGATTTCGATGGCTATAACCGACAACATCTTAGACTCGAAAGGTATTGCATTGCACAAAAGTTTAATATAACGTTATGACTGACTATAGTATATGGACTTTATATGTCACATGACCGCCCTCGCTAACAAATTGTGTTAGCTCTATGCCTCTATGTCTTTATATGACACATGACCGCCCTCGCTTGACCGCCCTCGCTAACAAATTGTGTTAGCTCTATGCCTCTATGTCTTTAAATGTCACATGACCGCCCTCGCTAACAAATTGTGTCAGCTCTATGTCTTTAAATGTCACATGACCGCCCTCGCTAACAAATTGTGTTAGCTCTATGCCTCTATGTCTTTATATGTCACATGACCACAAATTGTGTTAGCTCTATGCCTCTATGTCTTTATATGTCACATGACCGCCCTCGCTAACAAATTATGTTATCTCTATGCCTCTATGTCTTTATATGTCACATGACCGCCCTCGCTAACAAATTGTGTTAGCTCTATGCCTCTATGTCTTTATATGTCACATGACCGCCCTCGCTAACAAATTGTGTTAGCTCTATGCCTCCATGTCTTTATATGTCACATAACCGCCCTCGCTTGACCGCCCTCGCTAACAAATTGTGTTAGCTCTATGCCTGTATGTCTTTATATGTCACATGACCGCCCTCGCTAACAAATTGTGTTAGCTCTATGCCTCTATGTCTTTATATGTCACATGACCACAAATTGTGTTAGCTCTATGCCTTTATGTCTTTATATGTCACATGACCGCCCTCGCTAACAAATTATGTTATCTCTATGCCTCTATGTCTTTATATGTCACATGACCGCCCTCGCTAACAAATTGTGTTAGCTCTATGCCTCTATGTCTTTATATGTCACATGACCGCCCTCGCTAACAAATTGTGTTAGCTCTATGCCTCTATGTCTTTATATGTAAAAAGTGTTGTTGGACTATTTGGACTAGTGTGGATAACTAAACCAGTAAAGACGCAACATACATTTGGATTAAAGAGAATTTGATTGAACTGAGCTAAAGCTCTCGGGCTGCTATGACGTCTCAGGCCTGATATAGGGTGTGGTATAGAAGCACCCATTTAATATTCTCCGTATAATGTACAAGTGGTTAAAGTCGTTAAATACCCTGATCGGAAAACTTAGAATATGGGAATAGTTTGGTCCGCCTCGTATGCGGGAGATCATGGGTTCGATCCCTCTCTCATTATACTAGTGCGACTACTAAGTCGTCATTCTAACTGTTACACGTGCACACGTGCACACGTGCATCATATGCTTTGCTCAACTTATTATGGATAGCTTGCGGTTACTTCAAACAGTAACTTACAAAGCCCGTGTGCACCTGCTATGTCATATTATTTAATCCAAATTATTAATTTGATTACAAGAGAACCGCCCCATCTTGACTTTACGAATTATTAAATGATATTAAACGGTGCGTTGCCTTTGGTAAATTTAGATTTATGACCTTCCGTTTAAGACTGCCATTGATGTTATACATGGCGTTTTTTAAACCTACGCTGATCACGATGTTATCAAATCTTCCGAAGTATACCTTTGAGTTTACGCAATATTGAAGATAGGAAAATTTAGAACAGATAACTTTGAGAAACAGTTATTATAATACGTTCCTCAAAAGAGTTGTGTATTAAAAGATAATGCGCATAGGAGTTTACAAATAGTATTAGTTCTTTGTAGTTGCTTTTTAACTCAAATGTGTTTGATTTTTGATATTTTATAATGTATGTTCGCCTGAAATTTTGGAGGAAGCGTTTGATGTATGGTTATCGTAATATCATATCTGATGTAATCATAGGACAAAATTATTAATCCATATTTATGTAATTTTATTTAGGAAACTGTCAGCGTTTTGAAAGCCAGGTGCGATTTTGAAATAAAAATATGATTTGTATTACGTGAAAACATAGTTTATTACTTTTATTTTGTATGAAATAGAACTAATAGACTGGTATCAGTCAATACATTATATACAAATCAGAAATTAATTGATTGTCATGTAAAAACAATACTCTGCATAAACACAGTCTGTTGTTGTTGTTTTTTGTTTGTTTGTATATCAAGTTCTGTTTCTCTTCATGGCCGAATTTATAATGTTCAGATAAAATCAGAAAAGTTAGTGGAGTTATTTGCCACTTTCAGTGCATAGGAAAGAATTAATTATCTAATAATTTAAAGAGGAATTGGTTAAAACGTTAAGGACTAATGCCAGTCTGTAGAGCCAATGGAATTTGTGATACTAATATAAGTTATGTTTTAAATAAATATTTGACAAACGCGGAATTAGAGTTAACGAGTTTTTGACAAGAATTAATTGCATGTGTCTCCATTCTCCTCAAAACAATACTATAGGTTTTTGAATTTGTATGGCTAAATATTACTTGGAACGAGTTGTTTTGGCAAAGGACGACGAGCTTGCGAGTAGCCCTGCGCCAAAACAACGAGTTCCAAGTAATATTTAGCCATACAGATTCAATAACCTTTTTTTTGTATACTTTCATATTGTTTTCGATCAATGTTAATTGTATGACTATTACTTTTCATTGTATTTGTGTTATTTTTATAGCTTTTGATGGAATTCCTATCTTGTCATTCAGTTTCATTTTGTGTGGATGATTATTTTGCGCGAAAACGACGTCGACGTCGGATGACGTCATTAAAAACATCAAGCGATTTACCATTCGATAACGTTAAAAACAGTGGGTGAGTGACCATTTCAATTATTTTATCAATTTCTGCCATAAAAGGTTGAAAAAAAACACGTATTTTTTTTTTGTTGACACTATAGGAAGGATTCCGTTATTTTATTTGAAAGTAGTTCCTTATTTCTATTTTGCGGCTCTTAGCAAGCACGAGAAAAAGTTCCAGTGCAATATCAATGTGTGCAATATCGTAGAATATTGCACACTTAGCTCAATGCAAACTAAACGGGACAATATGAAAGTATACAATACATACACGTACTCGTGTGAAGGACAGGGTAAATTCCAGCTGACGCGGAATATATGATTATGTAATATGAAAGAAAAATACAACAAGAAAAGAAATCCATATTTTTTCCATTTAAAAATAGAAAATAATATTGGAACATATTGACGATTGTCAGTATAGGATGGAAATAATAATAAAATATTGAAACGAGAGAAAGTCTATCGTGAAAATAATAATAGAATATTTACATGAAGTCTAGTTTGAAAAATAATAATAAAACATAGAAACGAAAACCAGTCTGGTATGAAAATAATAATAATATATTGACGTACAGTCTAGTTTGCAAATAATAATAAAACATTAGCCTCGGTCACCCGGCCCGCTTCTGATTTCTTCGTTACGCTATGCTTCACGGATCCAGAACCAGGGCCTGGGGAAAATATGACGTTTAAAATCGCCCTCTCGTTTTGGGCGAATTTGGAGAGATTTTGAGAAATTCAACGAGACTTTCAAAATCCATCTTTTTAAGTTAATTTAATAATACTTTCTTATTTTTAACTTATGAGAAGCAGCAAGTGACGTTAACAAGTTTAACTGATGCATCCATAAATGACGTTGTACTTTTATTTACAACATGACGTCACGCAAACATCGACTTTATGCGCGTGAAAAAAACGCGCGAATAAATTGTGCTAATCGCTAGTGGGCGCTTTAATTGGCCTAATCTGCCCAGACCGACTGAAAAATATTAATAAAACATAAAGACGGGAGACAGTCTAGCATGAAACATAATAATAAAACATAAAGACGAGAGACAGTCTAGCACGAAAAATAATAATAAAACATAAAGACGGGAGACAGTCTAGCATGGAAAGTAATAATAAAACATAAAGACGTATACCGCGAAATAATAATATTATTTAAGCCCTCTGGTGTGACAAAATGCCATCCTATTACAAAGCTCAGAGTGTTTAATATGTGACTTTTCCAAAACCTTTTTTCTGTGAAACCCGTATTACAATTATACGTCTGCACCTTAGGCTACATTGCAGACTTTCGAAATTGAATACTTATTTTTCTTAAATTGGATAATTTTATAATTGTTTCTGCAGGAGTCACTTCTGAAAATTAAAGGCATTTTCCTTCCATTTTTTATCTTTTCAAATCTCAAAATTTGGCCGTAAACTACTAGTATATATTACTGCGATTATTTAAATGAATGTTTGCCTAAAACGTAATGACACAACGCAATGTTTTTGGCAAAAGGGACCACATTGGTCTTTAGATTAGGTCAACTCCATTTTGTTTTAGTTGGAGCGAATTTCCACAACCGGTAAGTATGTAAACCAATCATTAATGTCAAAACTAATCTTAATATCCTAAAACCAATCAATCATTTTAGATCGATTAATGAATTTTGTACATTTTTGATATATGCCAGAGAATTAGTGTTGGGTTCATGGATACATTTATCATGATAAAGTACGATGTACCACCTATTTAGCTCCATGAAAAATCGCGGGATGGCGATAAGTCGCCTTTTGACGAATGTAGTTTACTATGTTAGGCTATAGAGTGAGTTATTAACAAAATACAATGTTTTTCAAAGAGACACATGGCACTTTTGATTTGTTTAAAACTGTCCGCGTGCCGTCTCTGAGTTTTTTCTACAGAAATTGCATATGTGTACTCATTAATATTAATTATCAGAACAATTTAAAGCAGATTGTTTTAATATAGTAATAACTGTTGATTATATTGCACCAACTATATATTTAATTATGTGTTAGAATAACGAAGAAAATTGAAATCTCAAAATTGTAGTTAATTATAAGCAAGCAGGTTAAAAGTCAAAATGATACTTGACTTATAAATCGAGGTGCTAATATTCAGTAACCCTTGATACAAACTTCAAGATTGCCATGTGTCCCTTTATTGGAATATGCATCTAATTCCATCCTCATAAGCCTGCATTATAGCAATATTGAATAAATATACCTGTTATGCACCACTATGTCAATAAAAACTTCCATTATTGTTGACAACAATCGAAGAAGTGCCAAATTATGCACAGAATACATGGTCATCCGGGCCTTTTTTAGCCCGTAACTGTCAACCGAACATTAACATCTCAAACGGTGTCACAGTACATTTTGCACAGAATACATGGTCATCCGGGCAGTTTTTAGCCCGTAACATAAACATCTCAAACGGTGTCACAGTACATTTTGCACAGAATACATGGTCATCCGGGCCGTTTTTAGCCCGTAACATAAACATCTCAAACGGTGTCACAGTACATTTTGCAAAAAGCTGAATAGTAAAAGCTGAATACTACTAAAGATATTTCCCAGATAGACATGCAGTGCAAAAATATTTAATTTTAAGATAAACAAAAGTGTGGAGGAGGCATGGTGGGGGCATACTTATGTTTAATGCATGATCGAGTTATGGTATTTGTCATCAGTTCTTTTTATGTGAAAACATGTTTAACGTTTCGTTGATGAAAAATTGAATATTGATTTTTAAAAAAAAAGGGTAAATGCATAACAGAGTTGTGGCACTAACCAATGACATGTTGAACTTATGCTACTGCTACTTCTACTGCTATTGCTACTGCTACTGCCACTGCCACTGCCACTGCTACTGCCACTGCTACTGCTATTGCTACTGCCACTGCTACTGCCACTGCTACTGCTATTGCTACTGCCACTGCTACTGCCACTGCTACTGCCACTGCTACTGCTACTGCTATATATACATGTATATATATACTCATCGCAAGTATGTTTTCTTCGCGCAGATATGTTGTTTCTACAGAAGCAGTAGCTGTAGCAAACATATGATCTTCTACTGCTGGCAGTAGCTACTGCTGCTACTGCTGGCAGTAGTTAGCAGTAGCAGTAGCAAACATATGATCGTCTACATATTGAGATGGTGCTCTACTGCGGCTACTGCTGGCAGTAGTTAGCAGAAGCAGTAGCAGTAGCAAACATATGATCTGCTACTGCTGGCAGTAGCTACTGCTTCTACTTCTACTGCTGGCAGTAGTTAGCTGTAGCAGTAGCAAACATATTATCGTCTACTCCTGGCAGTAGCTACTGCTACTGTTGCTACTGCTGGCAGTAGTTAGCAGTAGCAGTGGCAGTGGCAGTAGCAGTAGTAGTAGCAGATACTGCTACTGCCAACTAAGCGTACCATAGATCAAGTGTAAATAACTTATGTTACGCGTAACTTAATGTCAACCTGAAAACGTCATTATTACATAAGTTATGTATTGCGTCATTTCATAAAATAATTAAAGTCATACTAAAACAATTCAGGGTTATGTTACGCGTTACATATGCTTAAGTTACGCGTAAAATAAGCTTAAGTTACGCGTAACATAAGATCATCATTTTCATTGGTTTTGTATGTCACGCTTATATAAACGCTTACGTACGCTTACGTTGCACGTACCTTTTTTAGCGTTAAGACTATCATGGATAACCATAGACGCCAAGCGCTATCATGGATAACCAGAGACGCCAAGCGCTATCATGGATAACCAGAGACGCCAAGCGCTATCATGGATAACCAGAGACGCCAAGCGCTGACTAGAATAGCTTGCCCTCGAAAGGTCGAGCTAAACATGTAATGCAACAAAACAAAATGAAAATACTCTTAACAGAGAGAAAAAAATAATAAAATATTATGTATGCTTATATGTATTATTAAAGTGCATCTCTCGCTACTCTCTTTTTTTTCTTTTTCCTTTCAACTAAAATTAAAATTGAGGCTAAAAAAACGTTATACAATCTAGATCTTGTTACCTCGTGAAATATTAGCATATATGTTTTAGTTTATAGAAAGTCTGGCTCATCAGAAGTCTACCAGTACGAATTAAGCAGTCACTTCTTACATTCTAATTATCATTTGAAAAAGTGAAAATGAGGCGACTAATTCTCTTTCCTGATCTTTTGGTTAGATAGCTATGGTTAATTGATAAAGGGTTAAAAATTTGCAGAAAAAATATAATTGAGTATCTGGGAGAAAGATTTGCAGATCTGATTGTATTTTTATCAGAACGATTGTCGAAATTACGCGGAACGGATGAAAGTTACACCTCTTCCTTCGCGTTTCTCCGGAAAGAATTGTATGCATCGCGTGCTGGTGGAGAACTTAATATAATAATTAAGAGAGTTAATGGAATAACTAAGATGCAATGTGCTGAGATTGGTGTGTCTGAACTTGCCTGATACTTCACAAAGGTCCGAAGTCTGGTGTCAGCAGGCTTATATTTTCAATATTACACTCATACGCGTGTATAAAAACACAGCACAACTAGGACTATCACTGAAGGTGATCAATACCCCTGCTTAAATTAAGTCAAACAAGGAACCATCATTCTGTAATAAAGAAGGCAATCAACAATGGGTGATGTAGAGGGACATAAGGTCATCAGTTGTCATGTGTATATGAAGTTTGGGAACAACTTCTTCAAAACTGTTTGAGGTATATTCGCTATTCAGTAATGGAAATATTTTCAAATAGAGTTGCAAGACAGGAATGCCAGTAATAGAAATGTGTTACGCGACGGGACGGTACGTGACGCGACGGGGACGGGATAAATGCGACGGGACGTTACGGACAACGTGATTCATATAGCACCCCACTTCACTTTGTGAAAGCGGGGGTATACAAATCCTATCTAGCTTAAGTGCTAATTAAAAAAGTAATACTCTAGCCTTTCGGCTTTAAGCCTACTTTCAGAAGTACAAAGATATACTATTTACAAGTAAATCATCCCAACAACGATTGCAGAGAAGAAACATGTCTAGAAACATAGACAAATGATAATACAAATATGATTAAATAGTACTGATACTGCTTATTGGAAGAAATAACAAATAATAAATGAAATAAATATATAGGTAAGATTATCGGTCGTGGACAAATACTACTATTACTATTATTCCTAACTCTTATAAAACTAAGACATCAGTTCAATTAACAATGAAAACAAAGACTACAAACACAGACTTCGGTTCCAACGATGACATGATACTCTTGGAAAAGACAAATTGATAAAGTTCTAAAAAAAAATGGAATTAATTCATTGTTACCGGTATATCTGTTATCTCGCATAAAAACCTAACGTTCTATACCTAGGCGTAAACTGTTTTTCAGTGCTGATATCTTACCCCATCTTGATTACTCTTGTGTGATATGGGGGAATTGTAATGTTTCTCTTGAAGATAACATTTTAAGATTCAAAAAAAGACTTATTCTTGATAAAGATTTCGAAACTCCTGTTGAACTTTTTACGGAACTCAGGTGGATGACGTTTCCAGAAAGAGTTAACTTCCTTAAATCAATCCTAATGTTCAAAACATTTAATGATCAAGTTGCTGCTTATCTAAGAGACATATTTACTCTAAATTCAGATGTACATATGTGTCATTTAAGATCATCCACAAATCTACAACTATATTCCCCTAGATCGAATAGTGAGTTTTTCGGAACATCTTCTATTCAAGCTGTAAAGTGTGGAACTCACTTCCTTACCATACAAAAATGCCAATCTGTTAAATCATTTCAAAATATTGTATTAATATTGAATTAACAAACCCACATATTAGTAAGCCTTGAAAATCTATTTCCATAATGCATAGCGAATATACTAAAACTCGCATTAATAAGAATAATATAAAGGAAATTGTGTTTGAATATTACTAACTATTTGTGTGTACAGCTATAAATTATGTATCTCTTTTTGGTGCTGTCTGATTTTAAAATAAGTAACACCTCTTCAATCATCAAACAGAGTTGATGAAACTTTAACTGAAGCATCTTCTAAAGAGCTTGAATAGGTCTGCTCCACTGCTACTTATTCTCATGAACTACTGATCAGATTTCAATAATAAAAAAAACTCTAACATTAAACCCTTTATTGTAATGTAAATTTAAATTGCTAAAAACTGAGATTACCTTCACAGACTCTAATCTTTCAATCCAATTGCTATTATATTATCATTAGGTTGTCTTTTTGTTAATAAGTATGACTTACCAATTATTCATATTCGAACCATGATATGTTCCCAATTCCTCACATTCTAATCATGAAACAACATTCTATTTAGTGATCCATTACACCAGTGAAGTAATAAGTCTCTTATTACTTCACTGATTACACATACTATTTCAGATGTCTATCATATTCATATTATAACATTATACAACACAGATGCCAAAATTAAAAACATGTGAATTTTGCCTCATGATGACTAGTCTATCTAGTGCTCAAATCTTTCAGGATAAATGTTTTTTGATTGTTGACAATTACAAATAAAAAAAATCTGCCAAAATTAAAAAGATGTTTATTTTGTCTCATTATGACTAGTTTATCTAGTCCTCAGATCTTTCATGATAAATGTGTTTTGATTGTTGACAATTACAAATAAAAACATTCTAACATTTACACACTGTTCGTTTATTTTGATCATATTCATTCCCTTACTGTTTTCTTATGTAACTGTTCTGACCGGCTTGTGATACTTTGTGTCACTGTTTTCTTGCCAAATACTTTACCAGCAACAAACTATATTTATTTTTCTTTACATGCTACTAAACTGTGATCTGCCATTGACTGAATGTAAACTGTAATGTTAAAATGGATGTTGGTTTGTTCTCTTGTTGCGCTAGCATCTGCGAAGTCATTCAATACTTTGTCGCTATCTAGGCATTTTTATATATTCATATATACATGACCATTGATATGTTTTACTTATATTGCCTATTAATACTGAATTGTTTCTGTAGAGAATATAACCTGGCGGAGATATCTTTATTTACGCTGTCCCGTTTTATTGGGATGACAATAGGATAAGAGTGAGGTTTGATGCACTCTAGAACCTGGTTTAAACACCCGGCGGCCTTTTTGTTAATGACCGTACCAAGGCGGTAGCCCTATTAACCCTTTTATATTTGTGATGCCTTTTGATTAACTGTAGTCCTTTAAGGACACATTTCCCAACGCTACTTGGACATTAAAAAAGCATGGGAAGCTTGAATATTTACAGCCAGCACGCTTCATGGCTGATCAGCTGAGGTATATAAATTGAGGCCCGCTCTTAGTTTTTTATTTGTATAGCATTGCTATATTGAGGGTAAGAATAGCTTAACAACACTTTGTAATTTACTTTAATGAAGAAATGTATGTTCATAATTTAGCTTTTGAATACAAAACTTATCTGGTATTTCTTAATTGTTTTTAGACCAAAAATCAGAGCACAACACAATACATATTCACCCTTCTTTAATGTTATTATGTGTACTGGTCACAAACGCTTTATTGAGTGGGCCTCATAATCTGAAGATAAATCGAATATCGGACTTTGCTCATGAAATTGTATGGTTAACAGTGATTTACAGTTACCTATAGAAATTCTCTCCACCCAAATACAATAGGTTCGAAATATGTCCTTAATGCTACATTTCCTGTTCGACTTATATACATTATCTACTTTGTATTATTGAATAAACAAACACAAAACAAAGAGACGATAGTTCATATATGAAAGACTTTATTTATCGAGGGTGACCCAATTAGTTTATACTAATCTTCCTTGGGGCCCTCTGTAACAAATACATGATACAAAATACAAGAAAGGCAAGATACATAAGATATATGTAAACATAATAACATTGTTGGTGGTGGTAGTTTGAACGATATTTACACAATAATAAGATGAGATGATATCTATATCGAGTTTAATGTTGTTTTTCCTTTATCCATTTCATGCAGTTGTTTGTAAAACTTTTCATTGTTGCACACTTCTGAATGTGCTCTGGAATATTATTCCATAAAATGGTCCCGGAGTAAGACATGCTGCCCTTGAAAAGTTCCCGATTAGGCTTAGGAATACTAAAATTAGTATCAGTTAGTGATCGAAGACTTCTGTCAGTTGAATTACGAGTAGTAAACATATCGGAAATATATGAAGGGGCAGTATTGTTCGAAACTCTGTACATAAATTTGGCCTTTTGAAGTATAATTCGCTGATCAATTGTGAGGCAATTTAGTTGTTCCATAGCGGCTTGAAAAGTAATATACTGTTCACCCAAAATAACGTGACATGCCCTTTTTGCATTATTAAAAGGCTGTTTATATTTTTTCGACTTGTGTTACCCCAGATTACATAACAAAAGTCTAGATGTGGCTGTATGTAAGCTTTATAGAAAATAATTCGATAATTCAAAGGAATAAAATATTTTATTCTTGACAGTAACCATACATTTCTGGCTATTTTTTTCTTAATAAACAATATGTGGTCATCCCATTTTAATTTTTCAGTTATATTTACTCCTAAAATTTTATCACCGGTAGTAATCTGTAAATCAATGTCATTATAGCGCAAAGAAAGTGATTTATTTTCTAATCTGGCGCGTCGATGTGGTGTGGTTACAAAAAGGACTTTCGTTTTTGACGCATTTAATACCATACCGTTATGCAAGCACCAGACTTTCAAAATATCAAGAGCTTTCTGTAGATTTATTTCTATTATATCTTTGGATTCGTTTATTTCGTATATGGTAGTATCGTCTGCATACATATCTGTATTAGAAACAATGCCATTCAGTTCATATATATGCTTGTATATTAGCCAACTATTGATTAATTAACCCTTAGCCTGCTAAGGGCGACTACAATAGCCTTTGCGTCCATTGTAAACCCAGATCAGCTGCGAGTGAGCTGATCAGAGTTTACAATGTCCGGCTGCTGATCAGTCCAAAACACCCCCTTGTAAAATAAATGGAATGGTCTAAATTTAAAGAAAGGCCAAGGGTTAAGTTTACAAAGTACTGCACAAATTCATACTCTTACTTGTTTATATGGTGTTTAAGTGTAAACATGATACGTTCTATATTAAAATACGATAATCGAATATTTTTCTGTTACATAAACGATGGGTGTACCCTTTAAACATTCCAAACTTGAATCAAACGTTAATCAGAATCCATTGATCCTACGTTGATGCATCATCGTCCTAATCATATCTTCCAATTTAATGGGCAGATCTTAGAAATCAAATAAATGCTAAAAGATATATTAACCATATCAATTGAAGAGCTAAATAAAAATGATGCTGTAAAATTAAGACACTCGACCAAATTAGCGTCGACTATCACTTTCAAGTTTTAATAATTTTCGAGTGTCATATTTCTAAAACCTCTTTAAGTGAAGTAATATGTTCTTCCGAATGATACATGAATCAATGGGAGGTAATAAGTACTCTTCTATAATGAGGATGCGTAAAAATTAATGGCTCATTCGAGTTCACGATCAGTACCGACCTTTAAATAAATGTTCTTTGGAATATCCTTAGATACAGCCTTTAGTTTGAATTACCTGAGGCATATATTCTTGCATTTGTATTTTAACAAAGAATGTATAATATGAATTTTAGGCACTGCCTAAGACCGAGCAGAGCTCTTAAAATTAATACCCACATGATGTATCGGATCGCATGTAAAATTTAACTTGTAAACCAAATATTTTACTCTTAATAATTATTCTATATTGTTGTGATAAAATACTAACCTATCTTATGTTTCTTGTCAATCAACATTCGAGTAAATTAATTGACTATTCATAATTTCGATCATCAAAATCAGCTGACCAAGCAATGGCCTAGGCATTTGACACACCTCTAAATTGTGGTAGATGGTAAACTCAAACTCGATCTTTATCATAGTTTGTTTGTTTGTATGGTGTTTTACGTCATTTTCAACACATGTAAGGTTATATACTAGTATGACGGTCGATTTTGTTTGTGTTGGAAGCATCCACCTACTTTTCCTGGGTAGAACCAGTACTGTACACCTCCCGTCATCCGTAAGAATCGACACCTCCCCACTTACAAATCGAGCTCCCAGTGTAATTCGAACCCGCAGCGATGAGAGGTGAAGGTTTAGAATGCGAGTTCGTTAACCATTCGACCACGGAGACGCTTCGTCTTTATCATAGATGTTCAACGAAGTTTATTGTAAAAGTTAAGGTATTTACGGTTTGATTTTTTTTAAAACCAAATTTTGAAAATTATCTTATTTTTACTCTTTTAACTCGAGAGGCACCTTTCCTGGGTTTATATTGTTTTCCAGAGAGAATTATTTTGTATCAGACATATCTTTTTGGCAGCTACTACAAACAGTGTCATTGAACATTTTCAATTCAGTTATTCTTTCTAGACAAATTTCGCATTTAGAAAAAACGTACGACATCTGTTCTATTTCAAAGGCAAGTATAGCACCCATAGCAAGGTTGAATTTTTCATCTTTCTGTAATGGTGCAGCTTCTGGTATGTCATTTATTTGATATGTTTTGATAATATACCTTTTTTCCCGTTTATTTCTCATTTCCCTTTTCTTTGATTCTGACTGTGTTTCGTTTTCAAGAGGTTTTGATTCCTAGTTTCCTACATAAAGATTGGATGTCATTGGTTATATTAGAGTTGGAATTTGAGTCCTTATTTGGTTCAGTATATGGTGTAGATCTACTAATATAATTTTCTGAATTATGTTTGCTCTTGTTGCCATGCGTGTTTTCGGTGGGTGATATTCGCTTTTTACTTTTACTACTATTAGCGTCATTAGAACTTGAAACTGTTTATTGTTCAAAAGTAAGTCAATGGTTGTACATGACAATTCTCCTTCATTGGTTGAAAAAGAATACCTGTGATATTGCTCTGCACCAAACTCGTGTTTCATTGATGTTGTAGCCTAAAATGGTAGACACAGTTTTAATCTCACAAGCTGTGGCCCACCCTTGACCATTTATTATTTCCCTCTCGTATTAAAGTTTGGTCATGTCAGAACTGTGATAAATTTGGACTAACTCCTCCATGCCAACCCTGTTATCAGCAATATTATAAAATTATTGCCTTGTAGTGAGGTCGATATGTGTATATATTACATATTTGTCAGTGATTTATATAGGAAATACTGGGAATAGAAAAGCTATAACTACTCGTTTGCCCAGTGGGAGATATTTCCCAGTACGGAACATTGTTCGGCCTTTTGCGTCAGTGGCGGGAATGCCAAATGACGTTCCGATTGTTTTACGGTAGTCGTCGTCAGATTCCGCCACTAGGAAATAACGATTACGGAAATTAACGAAGAGTTCCGGTTCCACTTGTTTTGTTTGTATGACGTTACGTCGTCTTGGATGACGTAACGTCGTCTTGGCGTTCTGGTGGAAAAAGGCATTAATCATTAGAAATATTAATAAAATCATTTTAAATTATGTAATATATATACTCTGTAAAAGAAGTTTTGGACCATGGCAGTGTTCGAACCCGTACAATGATTGCTGAACCATGACATTCGACCATAACCCTTATTATCTCAGTTGATAATTCACAATAGATCAACAATCAACAATAATTATCGTTTACAATGAAAGTTTGCGAAAAAATAATAATCTTTTTATTGGTTACTCGAATGTGTCCGTAACTGTAACTTTGTATGGACTTTGCACATTTTTTACAGACCCTTTGTGTGTTCGCGATATTTTTTTAAAATCAAATCTTTAATGTTTCTGGTACCAAATTAACCGGGTAGGGTAGACCTTGGTTACTAAAAAAAGATACTTAAATTGTGTCCACTAGTTTTATTTTTATATGACTTTATATACCCTGGTCCATAACTTTTTTTTACCGAGTATAGTTTAATAACCAGTGTTTTTGAGAAACTGAAAATATCTCCCTCGGTAGAGAAATAGCCCCTATATAAGAACTCGTGCTCCGCACTCGTTCTTATATCGGGGCCATTTCTTTCCCTCGGGAGATATTCCCGTATCTCAAAAACACTGGTTATTAAAATATATGTATCGACCTGATATCGCCTCGGTCGATATCACTTTTCTCAGGTCGATAAATACAACACATATCGACCGAACCTAAAAGGCAACAATTGTTTTATTATTAAATCAAAGAATTCATGGAATTTTGAAATTTTGAAATTTTTGAATTTTGAAATTTTTGAAATTTTTGAATTTTTCAAATTTAAATTTTTTGAAATTTCTGAAATTTTGAATTAGTTTAATTTTGACAACCAATAACAAATAATAAAACAACTTCTAATGATAAGCATTCTTTTAATGAATATCGCTTCATTCGTAACTACTTGTGACGGGATTAGCCGAACTAGTACGAATACTCCAAACTACGAAAAGAGACAATCGTCCAAGTGAAACAGAGTGATCGCCTAATGATTTGAGGAAAAAATCCGAAATGGCCGAACACAATTTCATCAATGGCGGCGCTTCCGGTGCGACACAGTTTTTTTGCCCAGCCAGGTACGATTTCAACATTTGCACATGTGTTATCATTAGCCGATCATCGTCGGCCGGCTGCGCCGGCCGAGCTCTGCTCGGTATTAAAGGGACACACGACAATCGTGACTTTAGTTTTTAAAACGCAATGCGTCCCGTTAGCTTTTCTACATTTCCTTCATATTTGCAAAAACATTAATATGAATTTTAGGCACTGCCTAAGACCGAGCAGAGCTCTTAAAATTAACACCCACATGATATATCGGATCGCATATAAAATTTAACTTGTAAACCAAATATTTTACTCTTAATAATTATTCTATATTGTTGTGATAAAATACTAACCTATCTTATGTTTCTTGTCAATCAACATATGAGTAAATTAATTGACTATTCATAATTTCGATCATCAAAATCAGCTGACCAAGCAATGGCCTAGGCATTTGACACACCTCTAAATTGTGGTAGGTGGTAAACTCAAACTCGATCTTTATCATAGTTTGTTTGTTTGTATGGTGTTTTACATCATTTTCAACACATGTAAGGTTATATACTAGTATCACGGTCGATTTTTTTTGTGTTGGAGGCATCCACACACTTTTCCTGGGTAGAACCAGTACTGTAAACCTCCCGTCATCCGTAAGAATCGACACTTCCTCACTTACAAATCGAGCTCCCAGTGTAATTCGAACCCAGCGATGAGAGGTGAAGGTTTAGAATGCAACGTCGTTAACCATTCGACTACGGAGACGCTTCGTCTTTATCATAGATGTTCAACCAAGTTTATTGTAAAGGTTATGGTATTTACGGTGTGATTTTTTTTAAAACCAAATTTTGAAAATTATCTTATTTTTACTCTTTCAACTCAAGAGGCACCTTTCCTGGGTTTATATTGTTTTCCAGAGAGAATTATTTTGTATCACACATATCTTTTTGGCAGCTACTACAAACAGTGTCACTGAACATTTTCAATTCAGTTCTTCTTTCTAGACAAATTTCGCATTTAGAAAAAACGTACGACATCTGTTCTATTTCAAAGGCAAGTATAGCCCCCATAGCAAGGTTGAATTTTTCATCTTTCTGTAATGGTGCAGCTTCTGGTATGTCATTTATTTGATATGTTTTGATAATATACCTTTTTTCCCGTTTATTTCTCATTTCCCTTTTCTTTGATTCTGACTGTGTTTCGTTTTCAAGAGGTTTTGATTCCTAGTTTCCTACATAAAGATTGGATGGCATTGGTTATATTAGAGTTGGAATTTGAGTCCTTATTTGGTTCAGTATATGGTGTACTAATATAATTTTCTGAATTATGTTTGCTCTTGTTGCCATGCGTGTTTTCGGTGGGTGATATTCGCTTTTTACTTTTACTACTATCAGCATCATTAGAACTTGAAACTGTTTATTGTTCAAAAGTAAGTCAATGGTTGTACATGACAATTCTCCTTCATTGGTTGAAAAAGAATACATGTGATATTGCTCTGCACCAAACTCATGTTACATTGATGTTGTAGCCTAAAATGGTAGACACAGTTTCAATCTCACAAGCTGTGGCCCACCCTTGACCATTTATCATTTCCCTCTCGTATTAAAGTTTGGTCATGTCAGGACTGTGGTAAATTTGGACTAACTCCTCCATGCCAAACCTGTTATCAGCAATATTATAAAATTATTGCCTTTCAGTGAGGTCGATATGTGTATATATTACATATTTGTCTGTGATTTGTATAGAAAATACTGGGAAGAGAAAAGCTATATCAACTCGTTTGTTCTACTGGGAAATATCTCTCTGGTGTAAAAAGGCATTAATCATTAGAAATATTAATAAAGTCATTTTAAATTATGTAATATATAGTTTAATAACCAGTGTTTTTGAGATACTGAAAATATCTCCCGAGGTAGAGAAATGGCCCCTATATAAGAACGAGTGGAGCACTCGTTCTTATATAGGGGCCATTTCTCTACCTCGGGAGATATAGAGAAATGGCCCCTATATAAAAACTCGTGCTCCGCACTCGTTCTTATATCGGGGCCATTTCTCTACCTCGGGAGATATTTCCCGTATCTCAAAAACACTGGTTATTAAACTATATTTATCGACCTGATATCGTCTCGGTCGATAATACTTTTCTCAGGTCGATAAATGCAACACATATCGACCGAACCTAAAAGGCAACAATTATTTTATTATTAAATCAAATTATTCATGGAATTTTGAAATTTTTGAATTTTGAAATTTTGAATTTTTGGAATTCTGAAATTTTGAAATTTTGAAATGTTGAATTTGAAATTTTTGAATTTTGAAATTTTGAATCTTTGAAAAAATTTGGAATTTTGAATTTGAATTTTTTTTTTTGAAATTTTGAACATTTTGAAATTTTTGGAATTTTGAATTTGAAATTTTTTTTTGAAATTTTGAAATTTTGAAATTTTGAAAATTTGGAATTTTGGAATTTTGGAATTTTGAAATTTTTGAATTTTGAATTTTTTGGAATTTTAAAATTTTTGAAATTTTGAAATTAGGAAATTTTGAATTTTGAATATTTGAATTTTTGAATTTTTGAATTAGTTTAATTTTGACAACCAATAACAAATAATAAAACAACTTCTAATGATAAGCATATCGCTTCATTCGTAACTACTTGCGACGGGATTAGCCGAACTAGTACGAATACTCCAAACTACGAAAAGAGACAATCGTCCAAGTGAAACAGACTGATCCCCTGATGATTTGAGGAAAAAATCCGAAATTGCCGAACACAATTTCATCAATGGCGGCGCTTCCGGTGCGACACAGTTTTTTTGCCCAGCCACCCGTACGATTTCAACATTTGCACATGTGTTACCATTAGCCGATCATCGTCGGCCGGCTGCGCCGGCCGAGCTCTGCTCGGTATTAAAGAAACGAACCCCACAAATAACGGCAAAATTACACTTCAAAACCGTTTATCAAAACTCTATCCAAGTGTTCAGGTCATGTAATAATGTATATGTGCAGATTAAACGTATAGGTTTTATTAACGGGTTCTTAAAATACCCGAGATTAAATATGCGTGAAATGAATTATGACTTGGTAACTTTGAATTCGACGCTCCAGTTTTGGGGTTTTGCTTGGCTGGTTAAAACCGTTTATATTGTGTCTGTAGAGTTTGGATTCTCAAAATGTAAGTTATATATATATATACCTCGTCATCAGTAGGTTTAGAAACATATGTTATACATTGTGGCTGTTGTTGGCGGGGTACCTACTGTAATCATTATTTCAATAGTTCAACGCACATATGGTTTTGCATATATTATATTGCACTAATGTATAGGGTTAGCTGTATTGAAATTTTGAATTTTGCGACGGTATATCGGTCGTTTAATGGTCGCAAATTTTGTTTAACGGCGACGTGTTAGCAACCGTTGAATGTCACATGACTGGATATGCGACGGGTTATGCATTATTTATAACAGGACTTACTATAAATAGTAATATATTTTTAGGAAAAACTGTGTTTATCACTCCGTTCTCAACATCCATAATCGGCACACTAGCTGCGCCATTATGAATTATGGAAATTCGGCATAGTCGCAAGCCAACAAACTGTTCGCACGTGAAGGCGTTATCGCATCAAACAACACGACGCCAACGCCATCAAGCATCAAGCACCAAAAACGTCATAGTGGAGAGCTATACTGTAGAGCGCGGGATCGCACTTTGGAATAACGACAGCAATTTTCACTACCCAGTAAATATTGTTTCCAACTAAACGTTGAAACGTCGAAATAAATCATTCTTTGTTTTAAAAAACAGACAAGGCAGAAAAAAGTATTTAAATTAATTTAACATAATTCATTTATTTGCAAAACAATTGTTTGCAGCGTAGACCGCTTATATTATGTTTAAATCGTACCGTTTTGTTCTTGTAACTTCTTCTACATTTATAGTAAGGCATGTAATAAAAAGGCAAAATATACGGCCGTGGTGTGCCTTTTGTCGATAATGGCATACCTAGTGCATGGCCCTCGGGCCATTAAAGCACTAGGTGTGCCATTATCGACAAGAGGCACACCACGGCCGTATATTAACCTCTAATTAATAGTCGCAAATCTTTAACGTCAATCCGTCGGATTTCAGGATTTTTGACAAGTACGTTAGAATATATGTTTAAACCTTATAGAAAACTCACATCTTTTATATATATATTACCTTTTATATAAGTATCTGCAAGCCGGCTTAGTGTCAAAATGATACTGGATTAATACATCGAGGTGCTTACGTGAATGTCTGATACATACTTCAAAATTGCCATCTGAACCGTTAAGGCATGACTCGAAAATGTAACAATAAACTTTATTATTTCAATCCGATTCATACACTCTTCAATGTTTCGACGTTTTAGGACGAATACACTAAATTTACTGTTGCTCTTTGAGATGTAGATATTCATACGCGCATATATCATAACAGTTTAAGTGTTATTTCAAACCCCGGAAAAGGTTAATATAAGCCAATTATCACTTCCTATTGGAAAATAGAACATAATGCTACCTTGTTCCTCCATGACGTAGCTTCGTGTGAAATAGGGCTCCGTAGCGATCGCATGGTACATTGTAATCATGTTGTCATCTTTGCTTTCATTTCTTAGTTGGTTCCTTTGTTTGTTGAATGAGGTTGCACTTCAACTGTTGATAAGCAGTCTATCCTTTCATTATATATAGACGTGCGTATATTTTTAATACTTACTATATATCCCTGAAAACAACCATGTTGTAGAATACATTTTTATTGTTGCAACATTTTACGCACTCCCATGTGTGTCGGTGTTTGTGTTTATATGAAAAAATAAATAAATAAAAAATAAATAAAAAAAAGATATGCGTGTATATATGTATGTATATGTGTGTGTGTGTATGTAATACAATTATGCATTATATGTTGAAGTATTTATAAATAATCACTCTTTTACTCTCCCAAGAGAACGAATCTTAAACTGAAACACTTCTTATTAGGTGAGTAATGGAGAAAATGTATGACAAAAAATTATATGTGACAAAATAGACTTTATATGTTGCTGCCATTTATTGCCGTGTGTATATATATATGTATTGTACATGTATTGTGTTGTACCTGTGTACTCATGGACCTAAAGGTCTTTTGTATTTTGAATAAATATATATGGAGTGTTGGTGTGAGGATTGCTTTCGTGTGTGTTACTGTAAGGACGGGGTTCTTGCGTGTTGGTGTATCGATAGCGTGTTTGGTGTTTTGGCGCAGGGATGGCGTTCGTGTGTGTTACTATGAGGACAGGGTTCTTCCGTGTTGGCTTATCGATAGCGTTTTTTGTGTTTTGGCACAGGGATGGCGTTCGTGTGTGTTACTATGAGGACAGGGTTCTTCCGTGTTGGCTTATCGATAGCGTTTTTGGTGTTTTGGCGCAGGGATGGCGTTCGTGTGTGTTACTATGAGGACAGGGTTCTTCCGTGTTGGCGTATCGATAGCGTTTTTGGTGTTTTGGCACAGGGATGGCGTTTGTGTGTGCTGGTGTAGGTATGACGTTCTTGTTTGTTGATATATCGATGGCGTTCTTGTGTGTTGGTGTATGGATGGCGTTCTTGTGAGTTGGTATATGGATGACGTTCTTCTGTGTTGGTGTATGAATGACGTTCGTGTGTTTGTGTAAGGATGGTGTATGAATGATGTTCGTGTGTGTTTGTGATGGATGGCGTTCTTGTGTGTTGGTGTATGAATGACGTTTGTGTGTGTTTGTGTATGGATGGCGTTCTTGTATGTTGGTGTATGAATGACGTTCGTGTGTGTTTGTGTAATGATGGTGTCCTTGTGTGTTGGTATAGGGACGGCTTTATTGCGTGTTGGTGTAATGATGGTGCTCGTGTGTGTTGGTGTATGGGTGGCGTTCTTGTGTGTTGGTGTATGGATGGCGTTCTTGTGCGTTGGTGTATGAATGGCGTTCTTGTGTGTTGGTGCATGGATGCGTTATTGTGTGTTGGTGCATGGATGACGTTCTTGTGTGCTGGTGTATGGATGACGTTCTTGTGTGTTGGTGGATGGATGGCGTTCTTGCGTGTTGGTGGATAGACGCGTTCTTACGTGTTGGTGTAGGGACGGCGTTCATGTGTGTTGGTGTATTGATGGCGTTCTTGTATGTCAACATTAGTGGATGGATGACGTTCTTGTGTGTTGGTGTATATATGTCATTCTTGTGTGGACGTGTAGGGACGGCGTTCTTATGTGTTGGTGTATGTATGGCGTTCTTGTGTGTTGGTGTACGGATGGCGTTCTTGTGTGTTTGTGTATGGATGGTATTCTTATGTGTTGGTGTACGGATGACGTTCTTGTGTGTTGGTGTACGGATGGCGTTCGTATGTATTCATGTAGGTATGACTTTCTTGTTTGTTGGTGGAGTAGGAATGGCGTTCGTGTGTGTTGGTGTAGGTATGACGTTGTTGTTTGTTGGTGTATGAATGGCGTTCTTGTTTGTTCGTGTATGGACGGCGTTCTTGTGTGTTGATGCAGGTATGACGTTGTTGTTTGTTGGTGTATGGATGGCGTTCTTGTTTGTTGGTGTATGGACGGCGTTCTTGTGTGTTGGTGTAGGTATGACGTTCTTGATTGTTGATGTATGGATGGCTTTATTGTTTGTTGGTGTAGGGTCAGCGTTCTTGTCTGTTGGTTTATGGATGGCGTTCTTGTTTGTTGGTGTATGGACAGCGCTCTTGTGTGTTGGTTTATGGATGGCGTTCTTGTTTGTTGGTGTAGGGGCAGCGTTCTTGTGTGTTGGTTTATAGATGGCGTTCTTGTTTGTTGGTGTAGGTACACCGTCATTGTGTGTTGGTTTATGGACGGCGTTCGTGTTTGTTGGTGTATGGATGGCGTTCTTGTTTGTTGGTGTAGGGTCAGCGTTCTTGTGTGTTGGTTTATGGATGGCGTTCTTGTGTGTTGGTTTATGGATGGCGTTCTGTTTTGTTGGTGTAGGGACAGTGTTCTTGTGTGTTGGTTTATGGATGGCGTTCTTGTTTGTTTGGCGTAAGTACAGCGTTCTTGTGTGTTGGTTTATGGATGGCGTTCTTGTGTGTTGGTGTAGGGGCAGCGTTCTTGTGTGTTGGTTTATGGATGGCGTTCGTGTTTGTTGGTGTATGGATGGCGTTCTTGTTTGTTGGTGTAGGGTCAGCGTTCTTGTGTGTTGGTTTATGGATGGCGTTCTTGTGTGTTGGTTTATGGATGGCGTTCTTTTTTGTTGGTGTAGGGACAGTGTTCTTGTGTGTTGGTTTATGGATGGCGTTCTTGTTTGTTTGGCGTAAGGACAGCGTTCTTGTGTGTTGGTTTATGATGGCGTTCTTGTTTGTTGGTGTAGGGGCATCGTTCTTGTGTGTTGGTTTATGGATGGCGTTCTTGTGTGTTGGTTTATGGATGGCGTTCTTTTTTGTTGGTGTAGGGACAGTGTTCTTGTGTGTTGGTTTATGGATGGCGTTCTTGTTTGTTTGGCGTAAGGACAGCGTTCTTTTGTGTTGGTTTATGGATGGCGTTCTTGTTTGTTGGTGTAGGGTCAGCGTCATTGTGTGTTGGTGTATCGATGGTGTTCGTGTGTGTTGGTGTATGAACGGCGTTCTTGTGTGTTGATGTATGGATGACGTTTTTGAGTGTTGGTGTATTGATGACGTTCTTGTGTGTTTGTGTATGGATTCCGTTCTTTTATGTTGGTGTACGGATGACGCTCGTGTGAGTTGGTGTAGGTCTCACACCACAATTAATTGTCCCATAGGGTTACTGTACAGCCTTGTCCAACATCTGAGCTTCAAAGCAGGGCAGCAGACATTGTTGTTGGTTTAATATCTTCAGTATAGCCAAGACCAGTAATTTAAAACAATAAAATACATAAGTTAGCCAGGTTGGGTTTTTTTCTTGCTCATGTTTTGTGAACCCTATGGAAAATACAAAATTCATACACTATCTAGCTAAATATGTGGTGCTTAGGTCAAACAATTCTGAAATTTGAATGAAACCTCATATCAACATGGGATTTTCTGTATCATCTGTCTTTTACACTGCAGATGTATGCTAAAGCAAAGAAAAACCTATTTTTCAAATTAAAAATTGCCTAAAATTGAGAAAAAAAATAGAATTATTTTCTGTTTTCCTTTTGTCTCTAGGTCCGTGAGCTTTCAGGGGAGATAATAAAGGTGTGAGACCTGTAGGTATGACGTTCTTGTTTGTTGGTGTATGAGTGGCATTCTTGTGTGTTGGTGTACGGATAGCGTTCTTGTGTGTTGGTGTACGGATTGCGTTCTTGTGTGTTTGTGTATGGATGGTGTTCTTATGTGTTGGTGTACGGATGACGTTATTGTGTGTTGGTGTACGGATGGCGTTCGTATGTATTGGTGTAGGTATGACTTTCTTGTGTGTTGGTGTATGGACAGCGTTCTTGTTTGTTGGTGTAGGGACAGAGTTCTTGTGTGTTGGTGTACGGATGGCGTTCTTGTGTGTTGGTGTACGGATGGCGTTCTTGTGTGTTTGTGTATGGATGGTGTTCTTATGTGTTGGTGTACGGATGACGTTCTTGTGTGTTGGTGTACGGATGGCGTTCGTATGTATTCGTGTAGGTATGACTTTCTTATTTGTTGGTGTATGGACAGCGTTCTTGTTTGTTGGTGTAGGGACAGCGTTTTTGTGTGTTGGTGTACGGATGGCGTTCTTGTATGTTGGTGTACGGATGGCGTTCTTGTGTGTTTGTGTATGGATGGTATTCTTATGTGTTGGTGTACGGATGACGTTCTTGTGTGTTGGTGTACGGATGGCGTTCGTATAGGTATGACTTTCCTGTTTGTTGGTGTATGGACAGCGTTCTTGTTTGTTGGTGTAGGGACAGCGTTCTTGTGTGTTGGTGTACGGATGACGTTCTTGTGTGTTGGTGTACGGATGACGTTCTTGTGTGTTGGTGTACGGATGGCGTTCGTATGTATTGGTGTAGGTATGACTTTCTTGTTTATTGGTGTATGGACAGCGTTCTTGTTTGTTGGTGTAGGGACAGCGTTCTTGTGTGTTGGTGTATGGACAGCGTTCTTGTTTGTTGGTGTAGGGACAGCGTTATTGTGTGTTGGTGTATCGATGGCGTTCGTGTGTGTTGGTTTATGTATGACGTTTTTGTGTGTTTGTACATGGCTGGTGTTCTTGTGTGTTGGTGTATTGATGACATTCATGTGTGCTGATTTATGGATTGCGATCCTTTTTTTATGGATTTCGTTATTGTGTGTTGGTGTAGGGTGGCGTTCTTTAAATATTGGAGTAGAAATGGCGTTCTTGTGATGAGGTGGGAGATTTAAACGCTGTAAGTTTTTGGAGAAAACTCAACTAATATTCAAATGTGTCCCACCCACAGAGATAAGATTTAGACTAGCAATTTGAACGCAGTATTCAATCATACACCTTATACGCCGACTGTAGAACTCGTCTATCATTGGGTATACATTTTGCAATTTCCATTGCTTCATTGGTTGGATGTCCGCTTCCATGTTGTTGTTTGTTGGTGATGTTTGTGATGTTTCTAAAGAGTGTGTTTTTCCCCAAAGAAAATGCATTTATATGTATGCAATCTGGTGCATACATATCGATAATCAATTGACATCAGACCCATCTTTGTTTCACCATTTTGTATATTGGCTTACGATACCATGCAAGCGTTCGAACCAGAGAGAGCCAGATTCCACTGACAATTGACTGTTTTTTTCTTCCTGTTGCTGCTTTGCTTATCCGCTATATTACATTATACAGCAATCTAAATGCGATTTGTCTCCCAATCTTCTTGAATA
>JAWPHD010016168.1:0-51277 GCA_037043455.1 Cyrtodaria siliqua | reverse complement strand
ACATCGTCCTAACTTTTTTGAATAATCGCGTGACCTAACCGTTCGCCTAATTCCTGTGACGTTGACAGAGTCAAATGAGGAACGAGTGTACTCTGGGAAGAGATTGGGTTTTGGCGGGAATCTAAGACGCGATGACGTAACCAATATGGAAACCTGCGTATTACATTCAAGTAATGCTGCGAAGCAATATACGAGATGTTGCGAATGCGCATTTCAGTGCTTTTGACAGTTTTTCTCGCAAACGCTTTCAATTAAAAGTAAATGGCGTCACGTTTTTGACGGTTTTAACGTCACATTACTGGATTTGCGACGGGTTATGAACTATTTCATAGTCGCAAGTCTGAAAGTCAACCAGTCGGATTGCTGGATTTGTGTGTAAAGTGCGTTAGAATATAGAATTGAATTGAATTGAAAGTCTTTATTTATCGAGGGTGACCCAATTAGTTTATACTAATCTTCCTTGGGGCCCTCTATATAGGGTTAACTGTATTTAAATGTTGAATTTTTGCGACGGTATATCAGTCGTTTAATGGGTCACAATTTAATAGTCGCACCATTTTTGAACATCAACCAATCGGATTGTAAGTATTTTTTGTCAAGTGCAGTAGAATAGTTATAGGTTTTAAAAACATGATCCCGTTATATTTGCAAGAGTTGACAGTTTATTTGCTGATTAATGCATGACGCGCGTTGTTGATAACAGACAAATAAACTCTACGGGATGTCATCCTGTGATATAATGCAAAAGTCCTCAAAGAACTATAAAAAATAAAAAAAAATAACCATGTCACTGTAATAAGTGATTTTGTCCTTATTTTCCGGCAAAATGGACTGTAATTCCGCGATAAGTAACACAACTGACCTTTATCTTCGGCATCGACATGTCTGCATTAAAATAACACGCGGCGATCTTGATTTAAAAAACAACAACAAAACTTGCGGCGTTTTTCTACATATCTTGAGTGTTTGCAATTGTATCGCATTCGCTATCAATAAGTATTGCATTTAATTATCTTTTATTTTGATATATTACAAGTCATAACGATTGTGGCTCTGAATACTTCAAGGTGTACATTTTAATGTTTGATCACTACTTAGAGCATATTTAGATTGTCGTATGTCTCTTTAAAAACTGTTTTGCTTATTACCACAGTAGCTCTGAAAGCGTTTAACGTTGAAACGTGCATACTGCAAAAGAAACATTTCACAGAAGCAGCAAATGATTGATTGCAGTAAATCAGTAACCAGTAATTACATTAAGTCAAAACAGATTTTCATACACATTTTTTGAAATAAAAAATCGCGAAAAATACATAGACCGGTTGTATGTATTTTGATATAAAGATGTCAACATTAAGAGTTACGATTAGGAACCCTTCACATTTCAACAAAGCGAATGTGTCTGTGAAATATCAGTGTTTCTTTCTTTCTTTCCCAATTAGCCTTTTGTATGAAAATACGTAAAACGACATTTTACATTTATTTGGATTCCAGCATGTTAACAAGTTATTATATTTAAACAGATTAACAGTTGTTAATGCTTTATTATAATGATGCACATGAAGTAGATACTGTTAATGATGAATTGAATTGAATTGAATGTTGTTTAACGGCTCATCAACACAGTACAGGTTATTTAGAGCCGCCCCAGAGATAGGGGAAGGATACATAGGAATCCGGGAACCTGCCCTACTCTTATTATCGAATAGTTAATGATGAAGATACTGTTAATTATGAAGATACAGATTCTGCTGAGGTTGTACTGCTGTGACTACTACCAACTACTGCTACTACTGTAATGTTAATGATGATGATGATGACCATGACGATGATGCTGCTGCTGCTGCTGCTGATGATGATAATGATGATGATGAGGAGGAAGGAGGATGAGGAGGAGGATGAGGAGGAGGATGAGGAGGAGGAGGAGGGGGAGGAGGAGAAGGAGGAGGGGGAGGAGGGGGAGGAGGAGGAGGAGGAGGAGGAGGAGGAGGAGGAGGAGGAGGAGGAGGAGGAGGAGGAGGAGGAGGAGGAGGAGGAGGAGGAGGAGGAAGATGAGGAGGTGGAGGAGGAGGAGGAGGAGGATTATGAATGAACTCGTCTCATATAGATGCTTTTCTAGTATTTAAAAAACTGAATGCTAGGACCAATCTTCTACTAAAATATACTAAATCACACATTCATGAGCATACCAGTTTAGCGCATTCTTTGTTTATGAACAAATACTCAATGCATTAAACGAAAAATGATTGTCTAATGTGTGCGTTGCCATACGAGACATGTTAATAGTGTCGGATATCGGCAGATATCTGATAACAAGGGAGAAAGTTACCCTAAACACCGTAAGACTTGATAACCTCGCACAAAACCATTATGATGCAGCCATTATAGCCAATCATTATTATATTTTATTACAGCGTTCTGATCGTGTAAACCTAGACAGGATTTTCCTTTTTAGAAAATAAAACGTTTGTCTGTGAAAATGAAGTTTAGTTGAACATTCTTTGCATGGTGTTTTACGTCATTTTCAACACATGTGGTAGACTTTAAATTCGGAGACTACAGGTTCGAGTCGCACCGAGAGTCCTAACTAACAATTAATCCTTGGATCCAAATGAACCCTTAACGGTATTAATGTAATTCCTAAAACGCCGTTGCGTTTATTTGAATAGTTAATTCACCTTTAAGCTGTCTAGTAAAAATACATACATAAATTTCTTTGTTAAGAATTTATATATGAGATTTAATTCGAAAAATAGTTGTAATTTCATATCATACTATTTGCATAAATTAAAGATAATATATGCTAAAATAAAACTAAAAACTCTGCTATTTTCTGATATTAATTTTGGGCATTAAAATTATTGCTTTGTACATTTTGATAAAAAATTCCTTAAAATGATCTATACGTGTATAAGGACATTTCAGTGTAATGGTGATTCATTTGCAGGTCTGTGATTGTTGTTCCAGAACATCATCCAACCTTTAGACCTGACCCATAAATTCCTACCCACTTCCTGTTTGTCCACCTGGATGGAAAGCATTTCGTCTGCCAGGTGCGCGATAAGAATGCATGTTCTGTGTTCTGTACTAAGTATACATGCTCTGTCATGGTGGCAGACAAAAACAAATAAAACCACATATTACACACAATACTGCAAGAAACAGCACTGATACCGCGATAACTAAAGAACATAATTATACGTTAATTCGGAAAAACACTAATGCTAAAACATTTTTAAAGGATATATTTTGCTTCGGGTACCACTGCTGCTGCGACAAATAAAGGACCGGGACACCACTTTAGTTTAAATATATTTATTATACATCGCGTTGGAAAAAATAAGAACTGCCTCGATAATGGTCGTACTGAATAAATATTGCTTGTTTCGAAAATCAACGAGGCAGTTCCGATAGTAGTTCGGCTTGTATCAGTAAAGTGAAAACGTTCAATATTTCAATTTTTAAACAAAAAGTTTGCACGAGATCATTACACCTTTAATTATTTTGTTTAGTGCATGATTACAATGAGTCTTTCACCCATTACGTGGTCCGAGTATTAAAGTTCATACCCCATCCAACCCCTTCTCCAAGAAAGGAAAACGGGGTTGGCTGGGGTATGAAATAAAACCTTAATTTTGGCTTAAAAAGTTTGCATATTGTAAAATTAAGACATTTAATAGGTCATTTTAAACAGGTTAACGCATTTTTTTCAGTAAAAATGTTTTTAAACTTGTTATTTTTGGTCAAAATATGCGATATAAAGTCGTGCTAATATAAGCTTTCGCATCGCTTAATGGAATTAAGATGGGGACACGTAATGACTTTACGCACAGCAAATTAAACTAAGTCCATCCGCTTTTTTAATTTTCAGTTGAATTGTGTTGGATGCAGTTTTCAGTGAAACGAAAATCATAATTCGTTCAAAAACCTTTCTGTCGACTTGCTTTGAAAAGATATGCTAGATTTTTTTTCGCAATAATTTGGAAACATAGATATATTGACAATCCTTTGCAATTTTGCAAACGTTCGGGTGATTCCGGAGGTAACAAAATCTTACCTGATAATGCTAACATTCGCCACTGTCTATATCGTCTTCAAAACAGACAAATAATATGATACCTATGGAAAGAGAACCAGACATCTTCGGATGGTAATAGGGCGTGAAAACGGTGGTGTACCTGCTGCATGGATGACCCCACACGTGTTACAAACATGCAAGGGTCAGGCCCTTTACCATACAGAAGCGCATTTCACAGAATATATTTGGATTTAGTGTTTTGCATTTTTATATAACGGTGAACGTAACTATAAAGTTTGGATTTTTTTAGTTTCTTCAAACTCTCTCTCTCTCTCTCTCTCCGAGCATCATGTCAGTTTTATCCAACGAGTTTAATATATTCAATATCAAATAGGCATGAATGTGAGATTCTGTTTAACTCCAAAAAATACCATAAAACGTACATGTATCATTATATCGTTGTTGAATGATGCCGTAAGTTTTGTATGGTGGCGTCTTATGTTGACTCGGTCTTCTCCGTACAACACCGAGCAACGTCAATCGTGAAAGCTCGGGAAATTACGGCTCCGTTCAAAATCACACGTCATGTCTATCTGCAATCTGGAAATTTTGTCAGCCGGAAAACAACAGGATAGAAAATAGTTCAATGTTGCTTTATAAACAATATAGCCGTAGGCCATCCGTGTGTATGATTTGCTTACATATGCGGCCTTCATTTGCATATTTATTACACTAGTGTATTATGATAAATATATCATGGGTTTATAACACTCCCACATCGTACGTTATATGATATTAACAGACTAAAAAAATCCACTAGATATCTTATTTTAGAACATCCTCGTTTGTCATTGACATACCATAATATGTGTATGTTTTTGATTGTTTAAATATGTATGAAACAAACAAAAAACGTAGTGATTATTTTGTTGTATTTGCAATGTTAATATCTGTCACGTGTGTGTATATTATAATTATCATATATTTGTAATGATGAAAAACTGTAATAGTTTAAGTCAATAAAAGTATCTATGATAAATAACGATAAAGTATTATCTTGCTTAAGGGAGAATCGAGTGGGGTGGGGAGGAAGACACTGGGCGCGTCCCCTACACTCTGGCATTCTTATTTAAAACCTATGCTTGTCGGATTTTAGGACCATGGCTCAAAAATTGATTTAACGATATTTTCATACTGCGATCCCAGTTCGGATAGATAAGTGATCTGATTTACTATCCCTGTCAATCTCCTAGTGTGGAATCGTCGTGAATTGTGATGCACACTGATAAAGGGACAGAATTCAATACAGATACTGAATGGGAATCCGGGAACGTGCCCTACTTTTACTAACGAACAGATTATTATGGTTCTTTAACATGCATGGCAGACAGATTCCGATACACATGACCACAGGTTTACGTCCCCATCTGACGGACGAGGCTATGGGAAAGTGTCAAGCCGAAAACCATACCGACAAAACTCATTGACGCCATTGATGCTTTGGATTTCGTCGTGCTATCCAGATCCCATCAAGTAAGAACTAGTGGTTTTTATGACAATACACCTTATGTACTTTGGATATTACAATGTAACATGAAACAATTTTACATATCCTGATAAGGTCACATGAGAATAAAATACATTAAAATTCCACCCAATGCATTAATAATTGTACACACTGACGAAATACCGTATTATGTATACTCATAGTGTGTTCAACTACTGACCCTGTCTCACACGATAGCACGTAGCTAGGGTTCTGCAAGTTGACTTGATATTGTGGTTTAAAAATGACAAATAAACTATAAGTCACATGTATTATAAAATTTATTTATAAATAATAATTAATCTATACGTATACAACACGTTTATAATTATACATGATTGTCAATAATTTCAATACAATCACAAGTTCATCAACAATTGTATTATGTAAGTTTTTTATGTCGGTTAGTCACGAGGCTTTATTACTCTTCGTTCTGGTTCTGCTGGTCTTTATACATGCTCTTGAGAGATGTGCTTGTTTTGATGTATTTCCTGCATGGATACATGTCGTGCGTGTTTTGAGGCATTTCCTGCAGGGGTTGGGACGTGTTGTGTGTGCGTATTTTGAGACAATTCCTGCGTATGTTGAGACATCTCGTGCGTGTTTTGAGGCATTTCCTGCAGGGGTTGGGACGTGTTGTGTGTGCGTGTTTTGAGACAATTCCTGCGTATGTTGAGACGTCTTGTGCGTGTTTTCATGCATTTCCTGCGCGGGTTGAGACGTGTCATGCGTATTCTGAGGCATTTCCTGCATTATTTGACATGGTTTGTGCGTGTTTTGAGGTATTTCTTGCGTGGGTTGTGATGTTTTGTGATGTTTTGTGCGTGTTTTTGGGCGTAACTTGTGTGTTTTGCGAGTGTTTCTTTTTCCTGTTTTGAGCTGTATCTTGCGTTTTGTTAGACCTGTATTGCGTTTGTTGACACCAAGCCTTGAACATACATACATACAAATGCAATTAAAGCAAACATGCACATCAAGTCTGTAGATACCTCTTCAAAGTCATTAAGTATGTTACTTTGGTCATCACAACACATGTTTTAACATGGTTGGGCCAGTCTTAGCACAAAGAGCGGTATATGTTTTAAAACATTGACACGTTTTTGGAACGTTGGCATTTATGTGCTATGATGTCAGCATTTCAAACACTCCATATTCGAAAATGGTATTACGTTTATATCAGTCAGAATAAACTAAATACGAATGAAAGCTGATAAATCCACACACAAAACATCGACATAACTGGACTGCAAACTATCTGTCCACCAATTTCATTAAAATCATATCCTAATTACGCTTTGATACTCTCCGCTATAGGCCTTAGTAGCGTAGAGTATCGTAGCGTGATAATGGGTCTGGTTTTAATGAGATTGTCTGCACTTAAGTGCTTTGAAAGATATGTTGCACTAAACCTATACCCTTTGCCAAACGTGCAAAGATGTCCTTCAAGCTATAATGAGTGTTTAAATAAAATCAAAAGAAAAAAACTATAACATAACATATAATTTGCGAGCATTACACTTTTTTCTTGTACGAGGTACTGTGGTTGTTCGAGATGGGCAATGGACCTCTAGCTATATGTAGAACCTAACATGGTAGTATGAGGATGAAACAGAAAGAATAGCATATGAACTAGGCATGGTAACTTTCTAAACTAAATTAAAACCAGTGAAGATGGCATCTTAACAATTGATTAGATTAAGCAGAAACGTATAGGTGAGCTTATTGAATTTTAAATTACATAGATTGACCAAGTTTCATTGGTTAAAAACATCAGGTGACAACCAGTCTTACAAATATGTTAAATTGTATATTTTTTTGTTAATATAATTATACATACGAACAATGGCATATCACACACGTATGTTGACGACTTGTGTCCTCTGTTATTTTAGGCCTAAGGAGTTTAACAAAGCGTAAAATTTAACTAAAGTCAAAAGCAGTGCAATACCACACACCCACCCCACCCACCCCGCCCCCGGAAATGCTAAGCGAACTAATAACTACAGAAAATGACGAACTAAAATCAACCCTGCATGAAACGATTGGTTTACACATATTTTTCATGTCAAAAACGAACATCACTTAAAACGCACAGTCTGTTGAAGAGACATGCAAGTACATGTAGGTACATGCATTATCACTCGGATACTAATAAACGGCTGCAGACGATACAAAACAAATGACTTCCCATGTCGTCTGCATTAATAGTACGCAGGTCTGTGCGGGTGTCTGCGAATGTTTCCAGATGACAGAGTAAGCAAAATGCTTTCTTTTTGCCTATAAGAGTATCATGACCAGTTCACATACCATAAACAATTGGTAAAAATACAAATGAACACCAGCCTAATAACACAGCATAAACCGTTTACCAAAATAAATGGTAAAGAACAAACAATCACACTTGAAAATATGTCACGTGTCTAAACATTCGGTATTTGAGCACATGTAGTCTAATTCGCACCGACGCTTACTTGTCCTAAAGAGTTGTTTTCACCGGAAACTAGTCCTAACGAACTCACTGAATGCGCGTGGGGATGATACTGCTGTTCATTGTCTATTCCAGAATGATGTTTCCCTGGAGATGCAGAATGGTAATGCGCATGCGCGCTCAGATTCTCCGGGCTCTCCACCTTGACCATGGAATCTGACCTCTGACCTACGTTAGAATATGACGTAGGAGAGGCATGTGGAATCATTAAACCGGAAACGCCGCCATTATTCATCGAGGAATATGACGACATATTATATGGACTCGAGCTTGACTCGGCAGAGTTGTTAATAGGCGACGGTGAACCGTTGGGCTTTACATCTGAAAAAAACAAAACAATATGATTTTCATTGTTTCTTGTCTAATATAGTCCATGGTAATGTTTTGACGTACATTATGATAGCGCATTAAACGTAAACCAAATTAATTAAAAAACAACAAAATCAGTATTTTCTGTTGGACTTCATTAAGTCAAACATTATTAAACAAATGAAGAACGTTTCTTGTCAACATCGGCATATAATAAGGAACACTTGTTAAAGCATACAGAGGAAATACCGTATCTCTAAAAAGGAAATGGTAATTTAGGTATAGTAAATTTTAATTTATTTAAACCAAATTTAACTTGATTTTATTTTCAAATACAAAAGCTGTACAGTTTGATTCTGCAAAATGAGATATATTTAAGAAATAACTGAACCATAAGGCAGTTCGTCTGTATCTTTTCGACAGTTAACTCAAACAACAGAATTTAACGATTAGGCAGAAACTCATTTTGGTTCATATCGATGCAGTTGCCTAAAACGTTTTGAGTTTGTGTGTGTAGTTATATCCGCCTTTCAACCAATAGGATGTCCTAAAGGTATATGTATAGAGTCTTAACTGTCAGTTTTTGGCAAATCGGGACGTCACTATGACCTACTCGTGCCTTTCACATACCTGTAGGACTTTCTGATTTAATCGAGCCACCGGAAGTGTTGTTGGGCGTCGTTGAGCCACCTTTAGACTTGCTGGCAAGGTTCTTTGGCTTGCGCTTCCGGGTTTGAATGCCATCCTTCTTCATGGCTAACGGACGACTCACCTTTGTGAAAAAGAACAGTCATGATAATACGGAGCAGACAATGTTTATTAATTGTCCAGTAATATTTATTAAGTATGTAACTCCTTATATAAAAACAGTGTACATCGCTCACATCTTGTAGTTAATAATGTATTTAACTCATTTTGTGTAAAGTACAAAGTAAATCACTCATCTATTGTACGTTATACTATATGTCACTCATTATTTGTAACTTACAGTGTAAATAACTCATCCCTTTAGTGTATTTATCGCTCATTCTTTGTAAAGTACAATGTAAATCACTCATTCCTTGTAGTTTATACAATAACACTTATTCTTTGTGAAGTACAGTGTAAATCACTCATTCCTTGTAGTTTATACTAAATCACTCATTATTTGTAAATTACAGAGTAAATAACTAATCCCTTTAGTGTATTTATCACTCATTCTTTGTAAAGTACAATGTAAATCACAAATTCCTTGTAGTTTATACTAAATCACTCATTATTTGTAATTACAGAGTAAATAACTCGACCTTTTGTAGTTTATATCGACAATCCTTTGAAAAATCAATGTGTAAACCACTCACTTTATATTTTTAGTTTATACTAAATATCACTCATTCTTTGTTAATTTCTGTGTAGATTACTTATCCCCTCGTATCACTCATTTTTTGCAAAGTACAGTGTAAATCACTTATCCCGTGTAGTTTATACTATATGTAACTCACCCATTTAGTTTATAATGTGCATAACTCATTCTTTGTGAAGAACAATGCAAATTCAATGTGTAAATCACTTGTCCTTTGTAGTGTTATACTATTATATCATTTACCACTTGTAAGTTATTAATTACTCACCCCGTGTAGTTTATAATATAGTCCACACGCGTTACAGACGGGTTCTCCTTCACTGTTTCTCCTCCACAAGGTCGTCGTCGATGTGTGACAGTTGGCGCACGACAGACCTACACGGCGACTGGAAGACTGAAATTAACAACAGCAACTGTATAATCAAATATAATTAATACAGAATTGGAAGTAGCGGATGAAGCTGAAGAAGAAGAAGAAGTTGAAGAAGAAGAAGAAGAAGAAGAAGAAGAAGAAGAAGAAGAAGAAGAAGAAGAAGAAGAAGAAGAAGAAGAAGAAGAAGAAGAAGAACCCATGTCAGTGACCAACTTTAATGTGTGCGCTGTAATCAACAATAAAGGGCAACCATTTAAGTAAAGGCGATCATATTTATATAATTTCTGCCAGGAACTATATGTACTCTCAATACAGGTGGTCTTATAAGAGAGGTCATTGCTTTACTGTTTGAACTTAATGTCGGACCTTTATGACGTTTACATGTTTTATATTGTTTTACGATTTATTTTCATGATATTATATCAGTGTTTAAGTTGCAAATATGAAGAGGTCAAACTGTTTCAATGTTAATGTTCTTGAAACCATTGACACCCTGCGTGCGAGGATCAACACTTTTACATTTATTTAAAGTTACGTGTGTGAGATAAGAGAAGCTTATCACCACGATGATGTTTCTGACATTTCGACACCCGAACTAAAAGCCATTTCAATAACACCTCGTGTGTAGCTTCTCAAACCGTTATAAAAGAAAACGTTCAGCACTCTAGATTCCGTGATCCGAGGTTTCCGAATGCGTTAAAAGATGGCCGACAATAAAAGCAAACTCATGTTCTGAAGTGAAAACAAACATTGAAACTCTTGAATAAATACATTAGGAGTAAACCCCACTCTTTGTTTCTAAAACTCATCGAATTGACCATATGGATCACTTGTTACGAGGAATTATCGGCATTAGTCGAAGAGTTAATCTGACAAGTATAGGATGTTCGTAAAATCGAAATCATCGAGCCGGTACACAAAGAAAGTACGCAGACTGACGTCATTATGTCAACTTTTATTTTAATGCATTAATAATAAAGTTGGACAAATTCAAACGGACACAAAAATAGCAGTTTATCATGTGTTAGAAATTGAGGGACATTTGTATATATCATTGGGAATTGTCAAATACAATAATAATAAAAAAAGGAAAAGAAACAGATGCACATTTGTTCAAAAGATTTTGTTTTGTTTTACTTTCTCAGGATTGAAACTCATTGAGTTAAAGTAGCTATCCCGCCAACAACAACCAAATTGTACAACATATGTACACCGTTTCTAAAACTACTGACGATGAGGTATATGTATTACTTACATATTTTGAGAATCCAAACACTATAGACACAATATAAACGTCTTTAACCAGCCAGACCAAACCCCAAAACCTGGAGCTTCGAATTAAGAGTTATCAACTCATAATTCATTTTAAGCATATTCAATCGCGTGTATTTTAAGAACCACAAATCTATACTTTTAATCGACTAAAACAAATTATTATAGGACCTGACCATGTGGATGGAGTTTCGATAAACAATTTGGTTTTGCTGTTATTTATTGAGGGCCCCAAGGAAGATTAGTATAAACTAATTGGGTCACCCTCGATAAATTAAGACTTTCGCTTTGGTGGGTTAGTTTCTATCATTGATAGAGAACCGAAACCATGTTACAAAGATACACATTTAAGTGAGTGCTTGACAATTTAAGAGAAAACGAATTCGTTTCTTTCTCCAGACGATCCAGTTCTTTTATAGCAAATGAATTAATAAAATCCGTGTTTCATAAAGATTTATATGCCCAGAGACTAGTTTATATATATATTTACTTCACTTTCAATTTGGAAGATGTTCTTATCGCTAGGTGGCGCCGAGTGACGAATTTCGGCTCTCTCGATGAGATGATAATCGCGCCATCTTCACAGAACGGTTTACGGTAAACATTAGTCTATGTCGTGATGGATGCTCGCTGATTAAATCAAAAATTTCATTTTTACGATTATGCTATTTTTGCTAATGTAATCATATAAACTCACTATAAATTGTAGTTAATGTGTGAAAGGGAACGGAATGTGAATGGGCTCGAATCCTGATTCGGATTGTCTTGTTACATATATGGACACTAATATTCATGTAACCGGGTACATGTATATAGTGAAAACTCGATTGCAAACTAGTTTAGTTGGTAGAGTGCTAACACGGTAAGCTAGAGACTCTGGGTTCGAGATCCGCCTTCTCACCGCCTGTTAGATGTGGCATCCAACGTGGGACCAGGACCGCGCCTGTTAGCATAAAATTGTATGACAATAAGTACGCAGCCGGCTTGGAATGAACTCCTTGTAACCGGGTACATTTACCACACATTTGCAACAATGTATACAATATATTTACCTTACGCTATTTTCCGCGAATAAATTATCATATTAATGGGAGATAACTGCATTGTGTTCACGCAACGTACGGAGATGCGGCAGATACAGTGTTTACGCAAATAATGGAATCAGCGTAAATGAAATATGCGCGATTAATTACCTCAGTTTTCACGCAAAAAATGGAACACATTCAACAACAGAGATGTATCACACGATATACAAAAATATCCAACGTTCAACATCCAACCGAAAATAAGTGGAAAGTATAAAACAACACTTGCTTTTACTTCTTTTCTTACTTTGTATTTTCTTAATGTAAACGTTTATAATTTCATTTAATGAATGAACTGTATAAACATACCACGTGACAAAGCAATGAATGAAACAATAAAAAGTTAACAGATAGCGCGTGATAGCACGTGTCGTGGAGACCTCACGTTCAGATTTTCCTAATCTCCAAAAATGCCAGGAAAGCACAGACAACCGGAGATAAAATATTCTTTCTAAGATAAGCTATAAACATATTTATATCAGTCAAATATTTTGAAATCAAGATTGAAGGATATAAGCTGAAGATAAGGACCCCAGACTCTTATAAACCCATAACCACGAGATCAGATGGGCTTATCAGACGCTAGATAATGTACGCCAAGAAACCTAAAATAACTCCAAAATCCACACAAATTGGCTTAAACATTTAACTACGAATAAACATCTTTGAAGCGAACACGCAATTGTGAATTAATTCGTAAGAGGATATGGCTTTCGTGAAACCTGCACGAGGTTTGGTTGATTCAATGTGTTCTTTCCTTTAAAAAAAACAGAATGGACATGCCCGGTACATATAGCTTAACATTCCCATCTCCTAGTTAAAGGTGTACGGAAGTAAATAAAAAACTCCCACTGAGTCGTGTACGATATTTTCCAAGCTTTCTAGTTTGTCTTTTTATCAAAATGAAGTTCGAAATAAGATTCACTTACATATTCTTAGTGATATTACCTTCCTCTCTAGAAAACTGCTAAGAAAAGTAGGGGTGGCATTTAAGAAAATAAAATTGTGATCTTTGCTGACATCGTAAACAAACTGCCTTCATTCGGCATCTCCTACATGTATTCTACTTTCAGTTTCAAAACGTTCAAATCGATCAAAAAATCATCATACAGCCATGCCATTTTAGCTCTCACAAACAAGTGAATAAAGTCATTTCAGGCAAAAAAAACAACAGACCTTAAATACTCAAAAATGCAATTTATCACCAAAAAAGAAAAGAAGAAAATCGAAGCATAATATATAGTTGGAAACTACTTTCAATGACACCAGGTGATTTACTTCCTGTGGTGTAAAGGTTTGAAACCACTATTTTTCCCCCATAGACACCAATGTTAAAGTGGCACATATTAATGGTTTGCTGGAACTTCAACTCAAGTATGGATAAAGTGTAATTTGCATATAGAAAACTAATTTTCCACTTGAACAATTTTCCAACAGAAAATATGGGGTCACAAGACATGTAAGAAAGTTATTGTTTGTTTACTAAACAGGTCAAGGGTACAGCTGTTTCCAGTGATGGTTGCTCACAAAGTGTAAGCATAGAGTCGAACTTTCGAAAATGTTCGTCAGTGATCCAGTAAAAACTATTAATACGCTTCGTATACATACAACCACAAAATAGAATAGAAATGGGCAGTTTTCCCCTAATTACAATGCCATTTCCATCAAAAAAGGAGGGATTACTTTGTATTATAAGAACTACATTCGACTACACCTCGGAGTTTTACATGTAATTAGTGGTGGCAAACCTAAAGAGAATATCATGAATGAACTTGCTTAAAAGAGACACACAACAATCTAGACATACATTTTTTTAAAACTCGCGTCGTCTCGTTATTTTTTTTATTTTTTTTTGTATATAACCTGCATATTTGCAAATCATTAGTAATAATTATTTTAATATTTAAAACAACCATTTTCCTTTTGTATATATATTATTATGTTTTGATTATATTGCACCAATATTTTATTTAAAGCTATTGTATAATAGCGAGGAAAAAAGTACAAATTGTAATACTTTCTATTTAAAGATATAAAAGTCAAAATGATACGTTAACGCTAATTTTAATTTTTGAATTGAATTGAATTGGAGTTTATAGTCGCACCAAAAGCTAAGGTCATATGGCGACTTTCCAGCTTCCATTGGTGGAGGAAAAACCCAGGTGTCCCTTCTGGCAATTTTCGGTCACGGGTGGGCACCTGGGTAGGACCACCGATGTTCCGCAAGCCAGCAGGATAGCTTTCTTTTATTTCATGATAAATAGTTCAAGATAGCTGTGCGTCCATTTTAAGAAACTAACCCGCCAAATAACGGCAAAATTACACTACAAACCCGTTTATCAAAACTCTATCCAGGTATTCGGGTCATATAATAATGTATATATGCCGATTAAAAGAATAGTTTTTCTTCACGAGTTCTTAAAATATCCGTGATTGAATAATATGCGTAAAATGAATTATGAGTTGGTAACTCTCAATTCAACACTCCAGTTTTAGGGTTTGCCATGGCTGGTTAAAGCCGTTTATATTGAGTATATATATAGAGTTTGTATTCTCAAAATATGTAAGTTATTTGTATACCGCTTGGTCAGCAGGTTTAGAAACGGTATATCTATGTTGTAAAATGTGTCTGCTGGTGGCGGGAAAGCCACTTTAAAGGGACACACGGCAATCTTGAAGTGTATGAAATGGGTGTCTCGATTTATATATCCAGTATAATTTTTACTTTTACCCTGGTAACATTTAAATAAATCAAATTATAAGTATTCACTATTTCGTCTTATTATACTATAAGTTTAAATATAATATTGGTGCAATAATAGCAAAAAATAATAATATGCAAAAACAAATTGCTTAATACTATTCTTATAATTAATATTAATGATTGAACAAATGCAAGTTATGCAAAAGAACTAGCGGGACTCCGTGAGTTTTTAAAAAATAAAGATTGCTCTGTGTCCCTTTACATGCACGAATAATCATTAGTGTGCTTAAAAACTAAATGCACAAGTTAAACACATACTTTAGATCTTGCCCCTCCTATGAATCCCGTGTTCATGTCCCGCCAAGCATTCAATGACTGCGCATGCGCGGCATAAGGGTCCGCTTGATAGGGTAGCATCTCGCCATAATCACCCTAAAATACGGAAAAATAAAGAGTTAAATTCTCATAGAAATTATTAGTAGTTTCGAAATTGTTATTATACTTATTATGGATAATTATACAATTAAAGACTATTAAAATAAGAACGTTTTTTTTTTTATATTAGTCCTTTTTTTTTTAACATTTTCTTACTCAAAATGTATTAATAATGGCCATATCGGATATTACTTAAAAAATAGATAAATCAGTATTGTTTTACAGATATAATACTATTGACGATCCATTAAGTTTAAAAACAAAATGGCGACACACGATTATTGGAACGAGGGATGTGCAAAGTGCTAATGAATGCTGAAGTCATGTGACATGAACACGTGATCAGAATGGTAGGGGTGTGCTTTGGTTGGTGCGGGAATTTCTACCTACATACTATATACATTTAAAATTGATGTTTACATCAATGGTCAAATATATATATAAAAAAAAAAGCTGTAAAATTATTAGAAATTACTCATTATATCGTCCAAATATTTTAGTTAGTAATGCCCCTTTTGTTTCAATAATTTAGAAATTATTTGCTGGATAACTATTCAATAATTATGATGTACTCATTTATGGTAATGTCCCTTCGCTGAAACAAACAATAACAGCAAAGAGAAATAATAAACGAGTTTGAAATCTGGTGATATCAAAATTGAGAAAAAGAAGTCAAAATATATCATATAAGGCCACACTTAAAACTATCTTAGTTTGCCCAAACCCGATCTTAGATTTTTCAGATGGGTAGGTAGGTAGGAATATTCTTCTTTTATTTTCTTCCATGTATGTCAGATTCTTTTGTGAATGCTATTTAAAGTTTTATTGTTTGTTTGGACACCACTTTTTGTACTTATTAAGGATTAATTTAATATACAGGGCAATGTATAATATTGCAATGTTGAAAATCTTAACTTTGTACATAAAATTCCCGTCTAAAACAACTGATAAACCAAATTTATAAAGATGAAGAGGAAACTTTTACCCCTCAAAAAACACGTAAAAATAAATAAATAATAATATTTTACTTTAAAAAAAAAAGGTCGGTCCGATTTTTTCGGAACGGCCGCGTTCGGGCAAAGAAAAATGATTTTAATTGTGGCCTAAGCTGAGTTCGGCACTTCAAAAAACGTCATTTTAAAATGAGGTCTTCATTCATGCACCCAAAAGCTCCTGTCGTTGGTGGGTTACATTTCAGTGCTTGGACAACTGATCTGATTGTCTGTTTGAATGATACGTATATGTGGTTATATTAGGATAGATGGTTCAAAGCGGAAATGAACACTTACCAAGCGTCGCTGCGGTTTGATGAGAGGGCGATTCATTCCATTCATCTTGTGGTAGAGCCCACATGCGTTACATAGGTAATGTCCGGTACCGTCGCGTCGCCATAATGGTGTGGAAATGGCGCCGCAATTCACACACTCCCTACCCTCTAGGTCGGCGAAATATTCCTGGCCATCTGGAAAGTAGAACATTTTCGTGAAACTATAAGTGACATTTTACATCTTTATTAAACCTATATTGTGAATGATTTTTGGTTAATAAACAGTTTGTGGGAAATGCATTTCACACAAGTGTCGCAGGCCACAGACTCGTATCTTAAACACTCATTCAAGTACGCAGTCGCGTGTGCATGCACTTTAAACACATTGTTACTTATTTTTGTATTCTTGCGCAACCAACATTATTTATTAGTCAATCGTGAAGGAAATATATTCTATACAAATACATATTTGTTGAGTCAAATATTGGTTCAGTCCGAATGTATGCTATTACACCATATTAAAGTTATTTTATTTGACGAGTTACTCCCCTTGTCAGATCATGACGCCATTTACACCAACATCAACCGAACCCCAGGCGAGCAAACCAGATAAGAGTTTCACAAAGTAAATTTAGACAACCACGTATAACCACACAGTACAATAGCAGTACAACACACATACACGTGCATTCATTTAAAAAATAACTTCTTTATTACATTATCAGATACAACATATATTCCGTAAGAGGTTCGGGCTAGGGGTTCGGTAGTGTAGGTATGTATCCATTCAGGAGTTTTGTGGTTAATAACGCTTTTTCAAAGATAACATTTTTTGTTTATAAACTGAGAAAAAAGGCATAATGATTTGTTATTGTAACCATAACATAAAAATATCCCCATGGTTTCTCGACCTACGTGACACTATAATCTCCCTAACCACGTGACCTGCCTGATGCCAAGCGCACGTGCACCACCCTGCGTGTAGCCATCTACAACTACACGCCTTATCTTATCAGGATCGTTTAAACATATCATATTTTACCTCTGAATTTTCTCTTCTAAATGACACGAGATAAGTACAAAGAGTAAACACACGAATCCGTTTTGACTGTAACTTTCTCGCCTCTTAACACTGCGGGTTCGCATCCCACTATACAGTACTAGTTCTACCCAGGTAAACTAAGTTGGTCTGCCCCTCTACCACAAACAAATTTACATTCATTATCTCATATATGACCTAACATGTGCTAAAACATGACGTAAAACACCATTCAAACAAACAAAACATACCTTCTGAATGTAGTTTATAATTGTTCATATATATCTCCCCCACTCCCCCCCCACCCCCCCACCCCCACCCACCCCCTTAAAGGGACACATCGCAGTTTTGAAGTATTTTTCACGCGTGTAAATTGTGAATGTATAGGTATTAATGGGTTGATTTTAACTTGAGTTTCAGTCTGTAGTTTGATCAAAAAGACTTTATTCAGCAGAAGTGAAAAAAACTTCATTCAGCAGAAGTGAAAAAGGCTTTATTCAACAGAAGTGAAAAAGACTTTATTCAACAGAAGTGAAAAAGACTTTATTCAAAAGAAGTGAAAAAACTTCATTCAGCAGAAGTGAAAAATACTTTATTCAACAGAAGTGAAAAAGACTTCATTCAACAGAAGTGAAAAAAACTTCATTCAGCAGAAGTGAAAAAGACTTTATTCAACAATAGTGAAAAAGACTTTATTCAACAGAAGTGAAAAAAACTTCATTCAGCAGAAGTGAAAAAGACTTTATTCAACAGAAGTGAAAAAGGCTTTATTCAACAGAAGTGAAAAAGACTTTATTCAGCAGAAGTGAAAAAGGCTTTATTCAACAGAAGTGAAAAAGGCTTTATTCAACAGAAGTGAAAAAGACTTTATTCAGCTGAAGTGAAAAAGGCTTTATTCAACAGAAGTGAAAAAACTTTATTCAGCAGAAGTGAAAAAGGCTTTATTCAACAGAAGTGAAAAATACTTTATTCAGCAGAAGTGAAAAAGTCTTTATTCAACAGAAGTGAAAAAGACTTTATTCAGCAGAAGTGAAAAAGGCTTTATTCTACAGAAGTGAAAAAGACTTTATTCAACAGAAGTGAAAAAAACTTTATTCAGCAGAAGTGAAAAAGACTTTATTCAACAATAGTGAAAAAGACTTTATTCAGCAGAAGTGAAAAAAACTTTATTCAGCAGAAGTAAAAAAGACTTTATTCAACAAAAGTGAAAAAGGCTTTATTCAACAGCAGTGAAAAAGACTTTATTCGACAGAAATGAAAAAGACTTTATTCAGCAGAAGTGAAAAAGGCTTTATTCAACAGAAGTGAAAAAAACTTTATTTAGCAGAAGTGAAAAAGGCTTTATTCAACAGAAGTGAAAAATACTTTATTCAACAGAAGTGAAAAAGTCTCTATTCAACAGAAGTGAAAAAGACTTTATTCAGCAGAAGTGAAAAAGGCTTTATTCAACAGAAGTGAAAAAGGCTTTATTCAACAGAAGTGAAAAAGACTTTATTCAGCAGAAGTGAAAAAGGCTTTATTCAGCAGAAGTGAAAAAGGCTTTATTCAACAGAAGTGAAAAAGACTTCATTCAACAGAAGTGAAAAGGCTTTATTCAACAGAAGTGAAAAAGGCTTTATTCAACAGAAGTGAAAAAGGCTTTATTTAGCAGGAGTGAAAAAGGCTTTATTCAGCAGAAATGAAAGGAAAAGTGAAAACAAAACAAAACGTTACCATACCTGTAATAATATACAAGTTGGATATTAAGAAGTATGCCCCCTTTTGTGTAATCCCATTGAGATTGCAGTTAAAAGAAGATAAAAATTAGAACTCAAATAATCTTGAAGAGTGTTACATAAAACTTCCGGTTTAATATGTTTATACATTTGTGTAGGCACGGCTACCCTTGAATTATAAATGTATACTTGACAAATATGTGAATTATTTTAAAAATACTCACATGACCTTGAATATGACATAAGCTGAGTATGGATGGGATAGACACTTTTATCAAGTTTGTATTTACTATTCAAGTAAATAACTGTCTAGATAAAAGTGTAAACATATATTGAAGAATATTTGTCATTTTTAAAAAGTTTTCAATGTACTAGTAACATCTATATACACACTAGAATTATTTCAATATCTTTCTTGGCGATAAATGGCTTAACAATTTAAAAGTACATGTATTCAAATAAGTACCACTTTCTTTATCACATTGCCTTTAGAAAATAATTTCTTAATATTTGTGTATACACAAACAGTTCAAAAACATGCTGTTTATACCTGTCACTTCTGTGTACTCGTATATTTATTTATCATATATTTACAATGATGAAAAACGGTAATATTTTATTTATTTTTTAAATAAAAAATAAAAAATAAATAAAAAAAACGAAAAATTCGAAAAAATTAATAATTCTAGTTGTTTACATTGTGGATAAACTTAACATTTCACTTTTACTTGTTTATCTCGTGCTTATCAAGAAAACTTTTAGACACTCAAATTGCCTGACTTTGTATTCAAGTTGAGCTAGCATTTTTACACGTTGAATAATTCCTGGGGAAGCGGTTCCACACTAATCGCGATTATGATGTTAAAATGCATAACGGGATTGATAAGATAGTGCTAAGTGTTGAACGTGTTAAATTGATAACGTTAACGTAAAAAATGATTTATTATTAAATAAGGGAAGGGCACGCGTATAAGTACATTAGTTTCACGGCGTGATTCGCGTGCTATGACGTCGTTTAATTTCAATTATGGAAGAATCTGTTTTCGTTTAATTTATTTTATTCTCCCAAAAACCGTTATTCTTATCTATCTGCTTGCGTATCAGCTATAGATAACATTTTTCCTTAGATATCTCCCGGATTTGAAATTATGAATATGACAAGTACAATGTGTAAAAAGTGGTGTTACTTAAACTGCGCATTAATCTCGCATCGGTTAACGGTCTTTTTATTCGTTTTAAATATTTTATCTTGATGCAAGAACAGATACGTACGAAAAGTAGTCCAAAATGGCGAGCTGGTTTTATCTAATAGTTGATGAAATTGAAAACTAGCAGGGACAAAAAAAACTGGTCGTAATATCTGCAGTTTTATAGCCGCCATGTGGTTTTTGGTTCATTACGTGTCGAAACTACGATTATCTCCCCTTTCTAACTGGCTCGTCGGTTTTCGGAATCATGTACCGATGACGGAAATTGGCGAAGAGTTCCGATTGCGATTGCTACTCGGAACATTCTTCGGAATATTCCGGTTGATATTATAATTGCAAACTTTTTATGTTGGATATAACCAAGGTTCTTATACAATTATTAAAAGCAACCTGACATCAACTGTTATAGTTGACCGTTTAATTGTATAACTTGTTCTATAGTTTACATATTGAAACACGGGTTCGAGCCTGTCTAGCGACACCGGGTTACTTCGTTATGAAGTTTGGCAAGACACTATTCTTATCCCGTCAAAATGGGACGTAACCGTGAGGTCCCGTGAATCCGAGTGTATCCCACAAACACGTTAAAGATAAGCATATACATGTATTAAATAATACGAGTAGGGCAGAGTTGCTGGATTCCTATGTATCCTTCCCCGCTCTCTGGGGTAGCTTGAAATAATCACAACAATGTGCCGATGAGCTGTTAAAGTTCTCCGGCCATGTTTTGTTTCATGAACATGTTTATGCTTATTGAAATCGAAATCAATACACAACATTAGATATTTACAATTCACACATTGCAGTATCTGTGAAAAGCCAGAATAAGATTTTATTTCATGACGTAGAAAACTTTGACCAGGAAAATTAATCCACAGATAAATGTATTTATCAATTATCTGGCAATAGTTGTGCAGCTACAATTCAGATTTACCTCATTTCCCCGTGCAGTCACGCAGTGGTAAAAGTAGTATCTACTTAATGCAAATAATACTTATATTTTACATACAATTTAGTAGCGGTTTTCATTACTTTTCAATATAATTATGTTTCTCTCCAAGACATCAAGAAATGTTCATAATTATGATGTTTAAGAGTTAAATTTTTTAATAGATAGTTATACAAAAAGGGTGGCTATTCATCTTTAAACAACGTTCAATTCATGAACAAGAAGTTCAATTCATGAACAAGAAAGCAAAGATGAATAATCGTTTTGAAATATGATTCAGCATGACCTTACAAACTTGGCGCTTGAAATGTATACTTCAAATACTTGTTTTGCAAAACGTTCGATCTTGTTTATGATTACAAATGATTTTGAATTAACATGTAGACGCTTAACCTCCATATCAACGATGATTTCTGAGGCATGTTCGAGAGGTTTATAAATAATACCTCTTCGACAAGTGTCTTGAAGAGGTGCAGGGGGTTAAACTACTTTACGTTATATTTGTAAACAAGGATGGTCATAACTCAAACGTATTAATACAGGCATATGGAAGGACAGGGTAATGCTAACCAGGGTAGTAATGAAAAACAGTTTCATTATAGTTTAGTTTTTTCTGGAAGAGTCTAACATTTTAAAAATGTTCCAATACAAGATAAAAAAATATTATGAGGTTATTTAACAGTGTATTGTGCAATACGTTTTTTTTATTGTCCTCGTACATGTTGTGGTGAAAGTCATATTGGACTCGACGCCGTCTCGTCCAATATGACTGTCACCACAACATGTACTCGGACAATAAAAACCAGTTTTGCACAATACACTGTTAATAACCTTTCTAGTATATACTTAAATTTACAGGGGGAAATAAAACAATTAAACAAATACAAATACAATTTGTTCATCTCTTCTTGTTCCAACATGTTGTCGTTGTTTTAACGCTTGTTGTTGTTTTTAATTCAAACGCAACTTCTCGGATTCACGGAACTCATTCGGAACTTTCTGTCGATACTCGGTTTTTATCGTTGAAATTTCTACTGATATTTTTAAAAATTCCACCATCTTGATTTAGACCGTCCAATATGAAAGCAAATAATTCGGGACGGTACAACGTCCAATACCAACATTAAAGGGGTTGATGCACTATTCCCAAACACAGTTTATTTTAAAGGGCTCTGAAAAACTTGAAAAAAAAACTGAAAGAATTATCAAAATGCCATGAAAAATAAAGGAGATATGACCTATTGAAAATTTGCAAAGAACATAAATGGAGGCGGCCATCTTTGAACGATGACGTCATCGCGCCGCTTTACCATGTATGGCATATTGACAAAATGTATTTTAAAGCAAAGAAAACCACTGCAAATTGATTAAAAATAAATATAAAGATGTAAAATGTATACATTTTAGTATTATTTTTCATTGGCAGTGATTTTCTTTGCTTTAAAATACATTTTATCGATATGCCATATATGGTAAAACGGCGCGATGACGTCATCGTTCAAAGATGGTCGCCTCCATTTATGTTCTTTGCACATTTTCAATAGGTCATATCTCCTTTATTTTTCATGGCATTTTGATAATTCTTTCAGCTTTTTTCAAGTTTTTCAGAACCCTTTAAGATAAACTGTGTTTGAAAGTAATGCATCAACCCCTTTAAGTATTGTACAATCACGTGGTACAAATACGAACCGCTGATTGGACTGTAAATATAGGTATAATAAACATATATATGTCAATGTAATTATGGCGTTAGCACCGTGTTGTTTAGATAAAAAACCCATTTCACATCGAGGGGTCAGCGCAAAACTAGTGTAAATACATATGAATAAAGAAGGCGATCAACTAGTTTTGCACTGAACCATCGACATGCTTTGCATGGTATAGGGCGTAAAATGCTTTAATTAACCCTGATGCGTCACCTGGGATAGCACACAACTGTGCAAAATGAATTTCCTTATGAACATTTGGTCAATTTAGGTTCATTCATTAAGATTAAGATAGAAACTGTCATAATTTGTCAGTTTTAAGTCGGACCCCTATGCCACCAAAAAGCATAATGTACCCACTTTAATTTGACTATTAATTTGGTTTAACCATATTGTATTTTAAATAAATACACAATGTGTGTACATGATGAGAAACAAACAGATCAGAACAAACGAGTTATAAAATTCGTAAGGACATTGTAAGGATAAAATAGCAATAATATGTATATATACTGTATACTGAGGCGAAAACAAGTTTAGCAAGTTTGTGTTGCACCCTGGAAATAATAAATGTTTGGTTGTAAAATCAAGAAACTACTGCCATAGACACAATATTGTATTAAACACACATCAGTATTTTAGAGTCGTAACGAATAAATGAACGTGGGGGTCAAGCCCGTAAAGTCCCGAAATGTCAGTATATCTTGTATACAGTATTATTTCATCTAAAAAACTGGCTAAACTTTTTTCTCTCAGTAAATATATATATCAATCGATACAACTAAGTTATGAAGAGACATTTCATGTACCCCTGATGAAGGCAAAATGAAAAATATTAAGGTAGACAATTATATATTTTTAAACTATATTAGTCAATTTTCCTTGTATTTTATGACATTGTTTATGTGAGTGGGAGGGTTTGTTGGAGAGGAAGGTGTTAACATAGGTCAGTTACATATTTTGTTTATATAATATCACTTTTTTTTTCTTTTTTTCTTTTTTTTTTCTATTTTTTTTTTCTCACTTTTGTTTTAACGGAATTTACTACATTTAGTAGTATTTGGAGTAGGAGAAAATGTTATAGACTTTGTACCACACGACAATGGTAGCGGTTTATATTTACTGTATCCTATCCTTTCGCAAAACACGCTTATTTAATATGTTTATTTGTTATTTTAATAAACCACGGGCTGTCGTTTTATACGATGTTATAGTCCATTTATTAGTAAAAGTGCAGCGTTGATTAAACATACCTAGCATTGTTTTATATCCAAGATTTTATTATAAAGGTCAAAATGAAATAAATCTTCTTAAACCTCTTAAAATTGAATTCTTTATTTACATAATAAAAGCCGCGGCACCCTCGTCTCCTATGGTTAAATACGAAGATATCCGAAGTTAGTAAAGTCTCGTGTGGTTTCGAGCGATTTATTGTCCAGAGGAAATGAATCGGGTGGGGTTAATGTACACTCTGAGATGGTTTTTATAAACGAAATATAAATGGGATTCCTAAATCACTACCGGTGAGCCGGGCATATAAGATAAGAGATGGAATGTGGGATTACGAAGGGCAAGGAGCAATCCTTAAAGTGTAAAAATCGATAGGCATCTTCGGCTCAATTTCAAAATTACCTTAAACGAAATATTTAATATATTATAATATATTGATGGACCGGGCTTTATCAGCAATAAAGATATATTTGTAATAAAGGGGATTTCTTTATCAGAAAATTACTGAATGGTTGATCTCAAGATGAGGGTTGGAAAACATACTCTGAACAGTTAACAAATCCTTCGAGTCACAATATAGATTTTAAATTAGTGCTCTTCAAAATTAAAGATAGTAAGAGTATCCACATTCTCTAGTGGAAAAGATAGAAAAGGTAGAATGGCCGATAATGAGTGATAAAAAAGCAAATTGTAAACATTTATTTGACAATGAATTGCTCGTGTGTAAATACTTAAGCCACATATTACGTGATAAGAAGTGTATACAGACGACATGTTATGATTGTATTTTACTATCACTAAGAGCTTCCCGCAAGAATTAACGGCCGTTGAAATTTCAATTTGGTACGCAAGTGGGATTTATTCAGACATTAAACGTGTATGAAATAGAATTTTAAGATTAGTTTCAATGAAACAAAGTCGAACAAGAGTTGTCTCGTGGACAATGCATATTCGGATGTGTCCGTCTCTTCATGGAGTAATCGAAACTGTCGTCAATTTATGTACAATTTATCAATTTCATAGGAAAATACTCCGATGCTTCCATCTAGGGCCTACGCCTATCTAGAGGTGTAGCACACCCTTTGCAACACAGGAAGTGTCGGCCTGGGGTATCGCATAATGGCGTCAATAAATAATTCTCATTTCTTTTTGTAAAAAAAGGCATTATCACTAATTTAAAGTGCTATTTTTGGTTTATATCACATTGTTGATCTATTTGTTACAATTTTCAAGCATTGTCATGTTAAAATTGTGAGTTTTTAATTTATTTTGCTTATATGGAAATGAGTGTATGAATACAATATTATGGCATCTCAGTGTTTATGTTTTTAAAGGGACCATTCATTCATGAGACAAGTTCTTTCTTAGAAGATACATGACCCCCATTTTTCTGTGGATTTTTTGGCAGCATATGTGTCATTTGCGATGAGAATGTAAGTTATTCATTTTTAATTTGGGTCTAGATATGAATGACAACATGGCATTTACATTTTAATTCGCACACAACTCAATGCAACAATCAATGGGCGTGTTACACCTGAAACAAAGTCGAACAAGAGTTGTCTCGTGGAATATGCATATTCGGATGTGTCCATCACTTCATGGAGTAATCGACACTCGTGGAATATGCATATTCGGATGTGTCCATCACTTCATGGAGTAATCGACACTGTCGTCATTTTATGTACAATTTATCAATTTCATAGGAAAATACTCCGATGCTTCCATCTAGGGCCTACGAAACCCTCGAACGTTTGCGCCCTTTTACGAACACAGTTACGGAAATACTCGAGGTTTTACTAATTAATACTCGGATGTTTCCGTCCTGCGTCAGAACAAACATTTATGCAGAGAAATGACGCAGATCCAGGTCAGTGCGTTTGAGTCACAGTAAATGTGCCTGAAATTACTATTTAAATATTGACCGAATTGGACGGAAATGTTCTCTGATTTATATCATTAGATTACTATCAGAGAGTTGAGAGAAAACACTGAACCAGTCTCAAATCTAAAATCGGAACTGCTCATTTGTTTTAGTCTTGATCATCTTCGACGCTTGATTGAAAAAAACAAACATCTTGTCTAGTTGTGCAGTTGTGCAGAAACAAATTTAAAACTGGAATGACGTGACCGTAATGTTTTTTTTTTATTAAAGTATTTCTGACCATCCGCATTTAGTTCGTCGATATAATGATGAAGTTTCCCTCTTTGTTTATATATAAATTTATTGCCTTTCTGTATATCTTGGATAGCAGGTGTTCCTGTCTTAGCCAATCAGAAACCTTACCAGTGTTTCGGCAAAAATCAAACTGTGTTCAGGAGGACTGTTTGTCTTGAAAACAACCAAACGTCGCAGATGATCTAGACTAATTTGCTGTAAACTTGCTTCTTGCAACTTCTAAAAAATTATCGGAGAAATATTCGGACATTTCCGCTATTTATTCCATCACATTTGAGTCCATTACTGACCGATTTGAAATTTGACGTTATCTTCTTTAAAATCAGTTAAGATTCAACTTCACTCTGTCAAAACATTGCAATGCTTAAGTTTAGATTGAGGCGCCAATAATTTCTCTGACCAAAAACCAATTTTGACCATTCAGCCAGGTGGTTAAGCTCGAGACATGCTTTTGATTCTTTCTTTGACAAAATCAAATTCTATAAGGTTTTAGCAATTATTTATAAGTTATTAAGTAATTAATAAAATATACCGAACATGTTAATATATCTTGTTTTAGTTTCTTAATTAAGTATCAATTACCAGCATGTATCCTACATTTTAAAAAAATGGAAAATAATATACAAGCAGATCTATTTAAATAAAATAGTTTTGTCGAAATGAGAGAGGGAAAAAAAAAGAGAAAAAAGTATGATAAGCGGCAACAGGCTTTCAGCTGTTGATGTACACACCACAGCGCGTGTTTATATGACGTTGTTTCGGCGTTATCACAATCGTTAATTAACGATTTATAACATTACATTTGCATGGTTGCCATTATCGGCGGCATTTGATCATTATCAGACGCTAGACGCTTGATTTATGTCGTCATAGCGCGTGCCGTCCTGGCTTCTGAAAGCACGTGCGATGTATATTTTTGGTAATTACAGAAGAAAAAACACTAACTCAAACGTTTATATACTCGCTAAGCTAACGCAAATATTGTTTAAGAAAACTAAAACAGCCTGTTTGTCATAACACATGTACATACTGGTCTCGTTTAATTTCTTATAATTTGTTTTGAATATGTCATTACATTAAATATCACTGTTGTTGTTGTTGTTGTTATTGTTGGTACATGTACTGACTGGTGTCACATTTAACATTATTATTATATCAAGATAACTAATTTAAATTTAAATTTAAAGTGGCAAGGATTTCAAAAATATAGTATACAAGATGCAATGTATGTTAATAGCAATTAGCAATTGTTTAATTTATTAGTCATGGATAAAACGAAATTCTAAAATAATCCTTACTACTACTACTACTACTACTACTACTACTTCTACTACTACTACTACTACTACTACTACTACTACTACTACTACTACTACTACTTCTTCTACTACTACTACTACTACTACTACTACTACTACTACTACTACTACTTCTACTACTACTACTACTTCTACTACTACTACTACTACTACTACTACTACTACTACTACTACTACTACTACTACTACTACTACTACTAGTAATACTACTACTACTAATAATAGTAATACTTATAACAATAACAACAGCAACAACAACAACAATAATAATATAATAATAATAATTATAATAATAATAATGATACTACTACTAATAATAGTAGTAATAATAATATTAACAACAACAACAACAACAACAACAACAACAATAATAATAATAATAATAATAACAATAATAATAATTAATAATAATAATAATAATAATAATAATATAATAATAATATAATAATAAAATGATAATAATAATAATATGATGACAAAAATATTAATACATTATCTTTTATACTCTGCCAAGCCGGTGTGTTTTTGGGTCTATTTCTGGGGGTACTTTACCAAAACACATCAATAATGAAAGATGCCATTTTCCTTCCCAGAAATAAATTTTGGAATTCCGATTTTAGATTTGAGACTGGTTCAGTGTTTTCTCTCAACTCTCTGATAGTAATCTAATGATATAAATCAGAGAACATTTCCGTCCAAATGGCTTCATTAATTCGGTAAAATTTGACGGAGCAACCCGGAATAATGCCCGGAATTTTATGCTCGGTGAAAACGCATGTCAAATCTGAAATAATTGTGATTTTCTAAATGCTAAAGTAACTAGACAGAAACCCATTTATTTGACTTCTTGGTGTACATATAACTAAAATAATACATCAACATGTTTTAAACGGACAGGTGGAAAATTTGAAGTATTTATCATGGGTTAAAACTTTAACATTGATTTATCATATACATATTTAAATATTGAAATAAAATGCTTCTCCCATATTTATATATCCCAGACATAATGTTTTATATTTTCGTTTTCTTTGTTTTGCAATATGGTTTAGTAAAATCATTGATTTTAACAATAATAAAACGAAGGAATAACAATGTCATCTTCGTTTTTTCTTTAATTCTTAATTGTTTTGATTATCTATCTGAGAAATCTCTAACGTATTTAAATTGTGTAGAAAATTAGCGTAATGCTATATGTATGCTGTATTGTAAATACATTCAAAACATATTCAAAGTCAAATGTAAAGCACACCGTATTATCATTCATGTCTCTTTCTCTCCCCACTCTCTGAACTCATCATTTCTCTTTCTCGTCTCTGACTTATAATATATTACAATATCTTCTATAAACTGGTTTTTTGTGTGTAATAAAAACAGACATGACACAATCAGAGAGCATAGCGGGTATAAGGAAATGGCGAGACTGTAGCTATTATAGTTGGAATAGTGCATCTCAAATATGGAACGCGTGTATGGGAGTTTAACCACGTTAACGATGCCTAAACAATCATTCAGTCTTCACATAAGGGTCATCTACTTGCAGCACTGAACCAAATGCTCAACTTTATAGTGCTGCCACGCTGGAATACAATGTCGTGGACACATGACTTCTCATGAACAGACTCAATAAAACCGAGGCTGCTACTGTACCTCTTCTTTGTGTGTGTTTTTTCGAAAGGATCCAATTTTCAGTATTTATTGACATTCACACTAGTGTTTGTTCAGTGCTTTTTGGCGGCCGTAAAAAGTCGTCCCGATTATAAATCAGCAGTGTTATTACTTACAGGTCCTTTTGGATCATCAAGCCCGATCTTTGTGGCCTTATAGTAGAATATCGCTTAAGCCGGTGCAAGGAGGTGTGAGAGGTGTTGCACTTTACATTAATTCTCATGAACAGACTCAATAAAACCGACTCTGCTACTTTTATCTCTTTTTTGTGTTTGTTGCATCCAAGGGATCCCCTTTTCAGTATTTATTGATACCCAAACCCAATCACATACTATTGACAGCGGGTCGACAAGTCATAGCGTTACCCTTGAATGAATTGAATCGAATGTTGTTTAACGGCTCATCAACACAGTATATGTTATTTAGAGCCGCCCCAGAGAGAGAGGGGAATGATACAGCGGAATCCGGGAACCGTGTCCTACTCTTATTATCGAATAGATCCCTATGGTTCTTTAACGTGCTCGGAGGATAGACCGATACACGGGACCACCCGGTTTACGTCCCCATCCGACGGACGAGGCTAAGGGAAAGTGTCTTGCCCCCTTGGTATACTGAGATCCAAACATGGGAGCTACTAGTATCATTTTTATGACGTCTCTGGTGTGGCCCGGCCGGAGATTGAACCCAGGACCTCGGCCACAAAACCACCGTCGAGATATCTCAGTACTGTTTAACAGGTAAGAAATGTATATTTTGTAATCTATACTCCTCAAAATAAGTTAAGGACTGCATTCGATAGAATTGTAAACAGTAATCTTTAAATATTCCGGATTTTATATCAATTTTAAATGTTAAAACGTTTGTGTCACGTAACAAATGTAAAAGAATACAACTAAACCTAAACATTGCACAAAAAAGAGAGAAGCAAATCCTTTAATAACAGCCCTTTAAAAAAGACCGAAATCAAAACATGGTCATTACATTATTTTGAGGAGTATATATAATTGAATTGAATTGAATGTTGTTTAACGGCTCATCAACACAGTATAGGTTATTTGGAGCCGTCCCAGAGAGAGGGGAAGGATACATAGGAATCCGGGAACCGTGCCCTACTCTTATTATCGAATAGATTCCTATGGTTCTTTAACGTGCTCGGAGGATAGACCGATACACGGGGGGTATATATAAACTTAATTAACGATATCGCAAATGAATATAAACATAACTCTTTTTTTTCCAGTCTCAAACATTATTCAGGTGTCCTTATTTATACTGAGATGTTTATTTTCCTCGATTTTTTTATTCATTTACACCGTATTTTAAGAGTTCTATGGAATACTATTCTCGCTTGCCAGGGCAACGGTACCCCTTGTCGACTGTGGACACTTGTAACTTTGAGATAAGAGAATGTGGAATACATTTCATCTCTGATTTTAGAGAGTAATACTATTTTCTTCTGCATATTCTAATATTGGTGGAAACGTTTTAGAAATTATTTCAATGCATGGTTCACAAGTTTTTATTAATTATTTGGAGTAAACATATTTTAATTGCTATAGACGATTATAGATTATTAATCCAGAAACTATTTATTAGTAAACTGACATATTCTTGACACTTTTATTTTGCTTTTGTGTGTACCTATTTTGTTTCTTTTCTCATACTTAATTGATTTAGTAAGTGAAATCAAGATTACAGAAGGTTAATATTTTGGTGAGTGTTTAATGGTTTTCATTTAATTTTAAATGCTATATAAAAAAGCAGATATTTTACTACAATACATGTTATTGTTTTTAAAAAATCGTTTCTTACACGTCAGTTTTATTTCACAAACAAACAACAGCTTAAAGAGACACACGACCATTTTGAGTTTTATATCAAGAATTAAAATGAACACCTCGATGTATTAATCCTGTATCATTTTCACTTTAAAACTGCTTGCATATAATTAAATCAAACATTGAGATTTCAATTTTCTTCTTATACTACAAAAAAAAACAAATATATATTATTGGTGCAATATAATCAATTGATATTAATACGTAAAAAAACAAAAACAGTTTGCCTTGGTTTATTTTAATGATTAGTACTAATGAATGCAAATATGCGGGGTATGTAGAAAACCTAACGGGTTCAATACCTAGTCCGGCTTTAATTCCATTAAGCGATGAAAAACTTATATAAGCAGGATTTTATAACGGATATTTCGACAATACAACAGGTTTAAAATCATGTTTTTACTGGGAAAAAATGTGATAACCTGTTTAAAATTACATATTAAATGTTTTAATTTACAATATGCAAATTTATTAAGCCGTAATTGAGGTTTTGTTTCATACCCTAGCCAACCCCGGTTTTGCTTCTTGCAGAAGGGGTTGGATGGTGTATGAAAGTTAATATTCAGACCACGTAATGGCAGATCGTGGCATTTGTTATATACTATTTAATACCGTAACAAACCAACTGCACCCTTTGGCGCAGTCGGTTTGATAGTCGTCTACTATGTTTCAGGGTTCGAGCCTTATGTAAGGCAACATCTTTTAAACCATACAGTGTTAAGATATTTAAAAAATTTTTTTATACGAAACTACTACGGAATAAATCTGATTGGTTCCGACAATCTGGAATTTGATTACTCTGCGTTATGCTGTGTGTTTTAAGAACGCATGCAAGCTTTGGGGAGAGTTCCTTAAATTAAAAGAGAGTTCCTTAAATTAAAAGGAAATACACAGAACAAAAAAAAGAGCTAAAAGCTACTTCTCGCGCCCATCAATAATGGTATACATTACGTGGACCCGCCTTAATTAAATTAGTTGATGGGAAATCTTATATAAGCAGGATTTTATAACGGATATTTCGCCCCAAAACACGTTTAAAAACATTTGTTACTGAAAAAATGCGATAACCTGTTTAAAATTACATATTAATTAAATGTTTAATTTTACAATATGCAAACATTTTAAAACGAAATTAAGGTTTTATTTCATACCCTAGCAAACCCCGAGTTTGCTTTTTTGAGAAGGGGTTGGATGGGATATGAAAGTTAAAACTAGGACCACGTTATGAAAAGGAATTGTTGTCATTGGAGTACAATTTAGAATCTGCGTTAAAAGCTAACGCTGATGCGTGGTTCTGCAATGCTTTCAGAAATATTCATATTGTAAATAAGTACATGTTTCGAGAAATCATCAGAGCGATGTTGATCGTATTTGGTCATTCTTAAATAATTCTAATTAGTATTCAGGTTTTTCAGCTGGTATGAGAAAGTATCGACCCTATTGCCTCTTTTGTATTATATACCCATGCATTTATTTGTTCACCTATCAAGTAATAAATGATATATCTGTATGTTTTAGTTTCTTGTGTTTAGATACAAGCGTTTATTTTGCAGACTTTTACAGAAAAAGAGAAGTCTCAAGATCATACGTTGAAGCTGCAGGTGGTATATTTTACAAACAAGCGATGAACTTAATATTTTGATAAACTGTGACTACATTGTAAAACTCCTTACCTGGCCCCATTTGCCGTAGACCCTGCTGGATGGCCATCTGGAAGTTCCAAGGCGATATATCCGGTGTCGCCATGTATGTATGATATGGACTGATACCGGAAGGACGGCTCAGTGGCGCCCCGAAACTACTGTCCCCTCTTCCGGTTGGTGTGGATATCGGGGAACTAGGAGACGGCGCGAACGCGAACCTCGGGCTGACGGACGAATGTTGTGACGCGGTACTGTATGAAGGGTCAGAGTTCATGGGCCACATAGCCGCGGAGTTTGGACTCGAAACCCCTTGTTGGTTCCCATTTGTCATATAGTGCATAGGGGGTAATACGGCACGTGTGGTGGGGACGTATAGGGGGTTTACACCTGCATGCATTGATGTTAAGCCACCAGTCCCCACTCCCGGGGAATCGTGGTGATACGTCGGAGCCGATCCAGGCACCGACATGGCGTGCATTGAGTTTTGAAACATTGCGTTATGTGAATCAGCACTGTTATTAACACTATTTGAATTAATGTCCCTTTTCAAGGATGTATCGCTACTGTCTTGGTCGTATGGATTTTCTATCAGACCTAGTTTTTCACTTTCAGGCTCTTCGAGAGTTTTGAAAAATACTTCAACGTCTTCGCCTTCCAACAAAGAGCTATTCTCTTGAAATTTCAAGCCTGGCTGCATTGCCCGACTCGGGGCCTTGTTTGCGTCTGCTGTCTTTGGATGAACGCTTAATGAATGGAATTCTTCTTCATGAGCTTTTAATGATGATTGAGGTGATGTGTTGTGGCGCCAAGTTGCATCAGATAATGCCATGAAGCTCCATTCAGCTTCCGGTCAAAGCATCACACTCGAGGGTTAGGTATAAAGTCAGCTTCCGATCGCACCTTCAATCCAGGGTTAGGTATATATTCAGCTTCCGGTCATACCATCACAATCGAGGGTTAGGTATAAATTCAGCTTCCGATCACCTCAACAATCGAGGGTTAGCTATATATTCAGCGTCCAGTCGAACCTTCACAATCGAGGGTTAGGTATATATTCAACTTCCGGCCAAACCTTCACAATCGAGGGTTAGGTATATAGGAACTTTCCAGTACAATAATTGTACTTCATTAAACAACTGTCTGAAGCTTCGTATTTTCCAAATATAGTTAACACTTTCAAAATCAGCTTTCCAATGTAAGCGGTATCCTCGCTGAAAAATATCAACAATAAAACGAATTAAATAGGTCATAAATCTGAGTAATGAATCAGTACAGAACTCGGTATTAATTAGATAAATCAAATTAAGATATCTTTGCTGAGATAACTGATGATCCAACCAATTCCAATGATATTACAAGATACTTTAAGTTGTTGAATATGATTGCATTGTAGTAAATTTATCACCATATAATCGCATTCAAAATAGTGCTATCCGCGTATCCGTCAAATTTATCATATGACAAAATGCGAATTATCTATATCCTTATATCTTGTTAGATCTCGTACTATCTCGCCATATCTCGTATGAACACATTCGAACGGGTATTTTGCTCGGTGGGCGGGACTAATTCGTGTGACAAGTTTGCCGATGACGTCAATGATCAGCCATCAAGCCAGTCGTGACTTACAAGAGCCTGAGATTGTAATAACAGTGTTTTGATAGATAGATAGATAATGAAAAAACAATTGCAAATGAATAACTACTTTATATAGATGCGCTTCAAGAAACAACTGATGATGTCTTCACTCAGCTGGACATACTAATAATAATTAAAAAGACAGAAAAAGAAACAATGCACTTGAAATATACATAAGCAATTTTGTCAAATCAAACATATGGATATATAAATGAAATTGAATGGAATTGTTGTTTAACGGCTTTACAACCCCTTATATGTTGTTTCGAGTCGCCACAGAGAGGGAAAGGACAGATAGATATGCTCTACTCTTACAATCGAATATATTCCAATGGTTTCTTTTAACGTGCTTGGATGGGGCCGCCCGATTTACGTCCCCATTCGATGAACGAGGCTAAGGGAAGTGTCTTGACTAAGGACACACTTGAGAAATCCAGTGGTGAAGTACGAATCCGTGACCTCTGGATTCAGAGTCAACGTGCTATTCACTGGACCATCGCGGTCCCCAACATAGGTATTAAACTATAGCATTAAATCTCGCAATAACAAAATTATAAATTAACAAAAATATCAACGAAAATAGAAACAGTCAAATGACCGCTTGCAAATGGAGGTGAAATTAAGGAAATAGATGATTATCAGATAAAACATGAGCTTTAAAGAAATCGGTATTCTATATACATTTACAGAAATGCACTACTTGATCGATAGCAGTTTTATTAAACCGAAACGATATAGTTCTAAACATTTTATATATTTAGATACAGTTTTTTGAAACATTTGTCAAAGTTTTCAATGTATCCAAGGGAATAAGCTTAGTTTATAGTTTACGGAAATGTGTCGAGTACTTTCGGCTAATTTAAAATAATTCGTTTAGATTGTGGTCAGTATGTATTGCAGACAATATGTTTATTAACAACATAGCTGCACAGCTATACTAGTTTAGAGAAGATCCCAAGTATAAACTAATACGCACAAACATACTGCCATCAACGTTATTTTTAGGGACATTTGCTGATTCTCACACAACTCCTTTCTCATACCTTGTAACTGTAACTGTATTTGTATTGACAACGTCTTCCTGCATATACCACAGACATATTAATAAACAGATAGGAAACTTCCTATCTTAACCAATGAAGTAATCAAAATATCACGTGGCACCTTAACTTTTCCTTCTATCTTCTCTCTCAATTATTCACCGATTTTGATGAGAATACATCCAAAAGATTCATAGTGAATAGCAAAATGGTATTATAATAATTTATGTTTATTTTCAAAATAAGAAATTATATAAAAAAATGTTTAAAGTTTAAAATGTCATCATTTTTCGCTTTTCTCTTAAAAATCAATGTTTTGACATAGTCAAAGTTTCCATCAAACTCCTTTTTTGCTCTCAATGTAAGAGAAAACAAAATACTATCATTGGAAAGAAAATTAAATTTGTGATGGTATTTGGTTTGAATAAAACTTGTATCTATAAAACTCTTCATGATATGTGTGTTTAAAGTTGGGAAATATTTTGTGAAATTTTCGAACTGTGCCACTTGAAATTTACACAATTTTCAGTGTCCAATCTATTTGTTATTAGGTCTGTGCATATACCGAGTATCGTTCTCTTAACATGGTTGTACATTGTAGGCATTGTATTTTGACATGAACACCACGAGCAATCGAAGTTGCCACTTTATTACAATAATGTGTATACACATCTATAACTTGACATTATTTAATCTTAGTTTTTTAGAAATGTGTGTACTTTGACACGCATACTCTGATAAAAATGAAAATTAACTATAAGTGGATTTATGAAAACTAATGCATATAGGTTGAAAATACAAAACACCAAATTGCTTGTTTGCGTCTTTTTTGTGTAAACACGAAACGACGGCAATAAAACAAAATGTGGCTTGATTTCAGCAAATTGTTTGTTCCCCTACCATTATCCTACCATAGTTGCAATCACAAGAGTATCACCTTGTGACAAACAGCATAAGCTTTCTGCTACGGAATTGTGCAAACGTTTTTGAAAATCTTATCACAACATTGGACAAAGAAAATCGCACCAAAGTGTTCTTCGGTATCGAGTTGAAGCAAAACAAAAAAACGCATTGTTTAATTTAAAACATCAACCCTGGTTTATAATATGCTCATGTTTTATGGAATAATTTATTAGACATGCGTATGCAAATTCCGCTATGTCCGGATTTCCCCGAAAGTTGACGGAATTGTCCGAGAGTGCAAGGCATACAAACGTACGATTCTATCACGTATTGTTCGCGTATCAAATTTTGAAACTTAGATACTGACATTCTTTTAAACTGCAAAACAACAGTATCGGATTGTTGATTTATTACAGAAGTGGATAGAGATCTGCCAGAGACGTTTGATAAGAATTTACGCATTTATTACACTCCTTGTTTTCACCATAATTAATAATGGTGTTCTGTTGTTTTGTAGAGATAACGTGAAGTTCGTTAATTTTGTTTTAAACTGATTGTGTATTGAATTTACGTTTGTGAATGTTTTCTTGTTTATTTTTTTCTTTATGAACTGAGACACTTGGCTGGGCGTCTCTCAAAAGCAAGAAATACGATACATATACTAAACAAAAGACAGAATATAAAGATTAATTTGTTATTTTTAAATTTAAATTTAATAGCAGTTGAATGAAGCCCTGATGCAGTTTATATTACAATGACGTTTTTGAAAATAAAAGTCAATCCTTACATTATTGTTTTTATTATTTCCAACAAATGTATATATATTATTTTTTATTATTTTCAACAATTTTATATATATTATATATTATTTTACGTTCCGCGCAATGCAATTCACGAGCAAATGAACGCTTATAATTTCGGATATGCTCGCGAAGGCATTTACACTAAGAACATAATTATTCTTTCATTAACATCACGTTTTAGACAACCCATTCACAAATGACAGATTGTGTTGTTGTTGAGAATTGCCTCCCTTTAATGTAAGTATTGCTTACATTCTATTTGCAAATATCCCAATTGTAAATGAGCCTTGGTCGAATGAGAGACATGGTCATTTAAGAAATGGACCATGGGGACGCTATATATATTTAAACACCAACTTCTATCATTAGACCGAAAGCATAGTAGACATTGCCTTTAACAAAAGTCATGTTGCTTTATACTGGAAATATCTTTGACGTCATCTACTAAGACTGATTATTTATGGTTTGCTCAACACTTTTATCAATATTGTAACACTAAACAGGTGAAAATGAAAGCTATCGGAGATGACATTTGCAATGTCTAATTCTAAACAAAGTGACTTCCTCTTTCCAGTGACATTTGATAATCAATTTAATTTTCATTTACACCTGCGATAATGAAATTAGGAAAGAGATAAAACGGTGTATGTACATATATATTCAGCAGATGCTCCATGGACACCTCGGTGTTATCAGTTCCGTACTGTGTTTGTCCACCGCGGGGTTTCCCCTTTGTTAACGTTGTAGAGGTACTATTACACCTTAGCATTACACCGGGACACATATTCCTGACAGAGATCTACCGGCACCATTGCGTTATCTATCAAAGGATGGTATTTTTGGTTAATATAGCACTTCAAGATACATCAGAAACGGTATGGTGTTTCGTAGAACATGGTCACGTGTCACCTCACGTGCCACATCACGTGTCACCTGTGTCAACAGTTTCAAAGTCAATTTACATTTCCCGAAATGTTTTTTTGTTTTGTTTGTTTGCTTGTTTGTTTGAATAGTTTTTTACGTCATTTTCACACGTCAGGCAGTAACAGTTTAAGCACTTGGTAAACGTTGCCTTACACCCACCCCACTCCCACGTCCCCTCCCCCTCCACCCCCAACAGAAAGAGATGTTTAAAAAACCTTATAAACTAGAACTAAAGCCCAGACAACGTGATTATTATTTAATATATCGTTGTTGTTGTTTTATTGTAAAAGGCAAAGACAAACGATATATACTGGTCCCGTGTTTGGGTAAAACAATTCTCTCGAGTATTACATTATTATCAACACGATTTATTAATCCATTCCAGTATCACTTTGGCTTTAAACTTATTTGCATACAATTAAATAAAAGGAAATACAGGTTGGAGTTTGTTTGTTTTTTTCCTCGGTCTTTTTCAATACTGTTGATGCAATGTAATCAACAATAAGCAATATGACAAAGGAATTGGCGTTGACTGTTCAATAAGTATGCAGATTTGCAAATATGCAATGCATGTAGGAAAACTAACGGGACGCCGCGAGTTTAAAAAAAAAACAATAAAAAGTTGCCGTGTGTCCGTTTACAGAAACTGTAATCAAGCTACGATAACACGAGTAACCGTCATACAATTATGTAATATATGCCATGTTTTGAGAAACTGTATGTTGTATCCTCACGGGCTTAAAGCCTATTGTAATTTGGGAAATAAAGTTATCTATCTATCTATCTAATATATACCACGGCTTTATACATACTTACAGCAACAACAACAACAACATAAACTTTATTTCAAATCAGGTTACAGAGTAACAACATGATTGGTAATACAATATGATAAAGATTGGTATGGGTAAGTAATGGGGACAGTGTTTATTAGTTATGTGAAAGAGGAAACAACTGTCTAATAAGGTTGATAAGAACAGCAAAACAAAATCTTCTTTTTTTCCAGCAGATGTAGTTATTAAATATGTATATGAGTAGCAGAAAATATAAAGAGATACAGAGAGAACAGACTGTATGTTTTTCCTATATATTTGAGGAAAAACATTCTTTGAAATGTGTTTAAGGAAAGATTGTTGATGACTAATTAAAACGCCGCCTTGTTACTTTTGAGTAATAGCAGGTTTTTAACTTAGTATAAGCTAACCAATAAGGCGATCGTTTTTGTTTGTATACCCTTCTGGAGCTGATAAATATAAGCAGATTTTGCGATTTTCAGATTACCTGTCCCTTATCTAGGGATGCTTTAGGCAGTGAATTAGGGGCCATAAATGAAGCCAATAAAAACCCTTGTTTGATTTACGGGAAGTATTCGACTGATAAGGGATTTACTAGTATTAACAGAATAAGAAATGTTAGGGGTAACGACCTAATTTTGGTTACTACGCAAACAGTGTGTATATATTGGTACAATTAAAATTTAGGGAGATTTTTATTAATTTTTCCTGTGGACCAATATTGACATTAGTAACGAGTTGGCGGATAAAGTCAATAATATCCCGCCGCCAGTTTCTCTGAATATAAAGAAAACGAGTAGTGAAAGCGAAACTATGGTAACTATCTACAACTAAAAAAACAATATACAACAGTTTCGGATTTACCCCTCGAAATGCCAGACTTTTGTCGTGATTTTATCTTCCACTGAAATAACATAATTTTTCTTTCTAATTTTTGAAATGATTTTGAGCGTTCATTACGTGGTCCGAGTATTAACTTCCATACCCCATCCAACCACTTCTCCAAGAAGTTTAAACGGGGTTGGCTGGGGTATGAAATAAAACCCTAATTTCGGCTTAAACAGTTTGCATATTGTAAAACTAAAACATTTAGTAGGTAATTTTAAACAATTTATCGCATTTTTTCAATAAAAAATATTTTTAAATGTGTTTTATTGTCGAAATATCCGTTATAAAATCCTGCTAATATAAGCTTTCCCATCGCTTAATGGAATTAAGGCGGGACCACGTAATGACCACTGGTTTACTAACACACATATTTCATTGTAAATACTATTTAAATTATTTTAAATTGTGTTTAATCGGGACCCAGAGAATAGGCATATGAGGGTACTGGTTGTACGCTGTGGGGTTGTTTAATTTCTTTGATTTAACCAATCAAGTTTCAACCATGATCTAAAATATTTCTTTGTTCGCATAAAGTGTAAATCACTTAACCCTTAACCCGCTACATATACATAATAGACTGTTCTTTCTTTGAATTAAGACCATTCCATTTATGTGATAAAGGGGTGTTTTGGGGTGGGGGGCGGGGTGGGGGTGACTGATCAGCAGTCGGACATTGTAAACCCTGATCAGACTGCGATCAGTTACTCGCAGGCTGATCTGGGTTTACAATGGACGCAAAGGCTATTATAGTCGTGCTTAGCGCGTTAAGGGTTAACAGAGTGAAGACTTTTTTCATCTTATACCACACATTTTTATAACACGATAGCTACTTTTAGTTGCTATACATCTTAGTGATATTTTTCATTGCTTTCGTGTTTTTTTCCCCACCCTTAAACTTTCCAATAAAATATACATGTAGTTCGTTAGTGGTCAAATACGGTTTCTAATATACAACAAGTCAAAACGAAATCAAGAATATTTCCCACAAACATTTATATATTAATTTTAAACGAATTAAATCAATATATTATTAAATCATTATCAGAGTTTTATAACAGACACACACTGTCCATGCATGCATTTTATAAAACTGCTCTTGACAAACGGAAACTTTGTTTATTATTTTTGTATTTATATAACATAAAACAAACAATCGTCATTTAGTTAAAACTCGAATCGTATTGTTGTGTTTACCATATACATTTCGTCTTGATACAAATCAGAAATTGATGAAGGGAGGGAGGGAAATAGAGAGAGGGAGAGGGGATACATAGTGGCAGAGAGGGAGAGTTAGTGAATGAGAAATAGAGAGATAAGGGTGGGTGGGGTGGGGGGGGGGGTGCCGGATAGGGGGTGGGGTCGGTGGGGTCGGTGGGGTCGGATTAAATGTTATTTTTAATCAATTTTATGGATTTCTGGAAATCATAAGCAATTGAATCATGAACAATAAATACAGTCTTTACATATAGAACTAACCATTTTTTATTTATGCAGACATAATTCGCATCTACATAGCCGCGCCGTGCTTGTTTGCTATGCGGTCTGCCGAAATATATAAACTTCGTGATAAAATTCGGCGGTCATAAATACATTGGCTATAAACGCATGATTTTATTCGGTGTCAATTCGGCTTTTATTAATGTTTGAAATTTTAAGTGCGACCTACAGTAAACATAATGACACTAAATCGGGATGTCGGCAGGAATTATGACATATAATTTATGAATAAATTTGAATGAATCAAACGTTTCTGAATATCTAGGGGATTTGTGAGTACTATGCCGGCCCATTTTCTTTGTTATTATAGGTGTGATCGGACTATTACTAAATACAACTTATTTTCAACTTACATAGTATATGATGCATGGACGTTTAACATAATTATATCATACAACTAATAATTTCATTATTTATAACTCGTATATTTTCTTGTTGTTTTCTGGCTTCAGACTGAAACAAATAAGTTGGTTCCAAATAAGTTTTAGCTGTTAAATCATAACATGTGACACTAGTTTTCTCAAAACATAAATATGTGTTTTTTAATGGTCCACGAGAGCGTTTATTCAGAGTATTCGAAATGACGAAAACGGTTTGAAATTGATATTGACTAAAGTAACACAAAAACACCTGGCATTATGGTTTAGATGTTAACAAGAACTATTGTTATCGGAAGGAATAGTTGTCTGAAATATTTTTCTGTCATTCCTTTGTTGTTATTTTGGCAGATGAGCAATACAAATCAAGAACTGACACTCCGAAAGTACAACTTTTCCGAACCGTTCCTGAACATATATTTTTTATATAAATTACTACAGCTCTTATATAAATTATTATAGGGTCTTTTATAACTGCCATTTTTTACAAGGAATGCTTCGCTTCGTAATCCAACAACAATATTGAGGGAATACACGTTTCAAGGCGCATTCACAAGTGGCTCTGTTTAATAGCTTACCAATATTAATAAATATATCCTTACCTTATTTTGGTTATATTTTTCAACTATTCTAAAATTCAGACATCATGGTATGAAACCATTGTTTTTATATCCAAGCATACAGAGTCCTGGCTCTATAGTGTACCGCAATTAGTCCTGGCTCTATAGTGTGCCTGCCGCAATTAGTCCTGGCTCTATAGTGTGCCTGCCGCAATTAGTCCTGGCTCTATAGTGTGCCGCAATTGGCGGCGAGATTATACATCACACACACAAACGTGTACATTTTCTACTTTTTTTATTTATTTTTTACAATCTATACCGTATTTAACTATTATTTTAGCGGTCACACATCATATCGGATAATCCAGGAGGGAATATGTTTGTGGGTTCACAATTCGGTGATCCTATTGTTTACGTCTGATACTTTCACGTTTTAAATTAAAAATAGCATATAACAGAACACTTTTTTTTAAAACTTAAACGCATATTTCATAGTCCAGTTATTAATAATATCGCTATAGTTTTACATAAGAGAGCTGTACAACAAATGCATAGTAATCTCAGTTATTGTAACAAAAATATTTGTGTCTGAAAATAATTCACGGCCGTTACAGCTCAACAAGATCATCTTGGAAAAAGTCGAGGTGTTCATGGAAATGGTGCCATCGTTATGTAGATAACGTCTCGCATCATGGACGCGGTCACTCATTTACGTAACACCTGACGAACGCAGAATCAGACCCTAATGACCGTGATTAACATCAAATCGCGTATGGACGAACGCACACTAAACGGAATATTATCTCATTAACTTCATTAACTCAAACTAAACGTAGCGATAATAAAAATCCCACAGTCCACCAACATTTCATTGACTAGAAATCTTAAAATGCTGCAATGAGTTTTTATTTTAGTTTGACTTTCGGCTATAATCCGTGGCCTAAGGTTCTATTATCACCGACAATCATGCCGTATCGTGGCCTATCAGTCGGTATCGTCGGATTTTCGCCTCGGTATATCATAAAACAGAATTCACATGATAAAAACACGATAAAGCCAGAACAGTAAAATGTTGCAGTGGATTTAAAATACAGATCTTTTAACAATTAGGAAGCAAAGATAGAAACAGATAGGAAGAGATAAAAAGGATACGAACCCAGGTTCCTCTTCGTATGCTCCAAACTCTATCTTAATTCTCTATCTCTTTTTCTATGAATGGGCTGTATGCCTTTATCTGAATGTTTCTCTAAGGGTCACTTGAAACCCGAAAACCTTGATTTGATATCCTTCTCGTAAGACATACTATCAAAGTTTTAACTTGTTTGGTGATAAAGGTAGTGTTTACCTGTACCCGCCATTGTGATGACGTCACATGGAGGCGGGGCTTACACTGCGCAGAACATTTATAAATTATATTTACGATCATATAAGTTTAGAGAGTGCTGGGAGAGAATTTTCAGAAATTTTAAAAGATTCCGACAAACTCTGAAAGGAAGGCTGAAACTTAATGCTCCAGCAGTGAGAACTTAATTTTCGGTTTTAATTGGCTTAGAAGATTTATGTGGAAATGGTAATTCGTAGTCATGTGTCCTGCCTGTCAACAATTATCAACCAATTTCGGAACGGCCCATGCAACTGCCCATTTTAGATAAGGGTAGACGATTTACGAGCACACTGTACTGTTAATGGAGGTGAATTCGTATGTCGAATTCGTATATACCAACTTTTGAAGAGCGAATGAAGCTTTAACAAAAAACAGCAACAATACCAAAAAAAAAGATTTGTGCTTTACGGTTGTAAACAAATTGTCAAGCTGACAGAACTACGGCAAATTCCCATTAAATATGAAAACTACCGAGCATGTCCATTAAATATGAAAACTACTGAACATGCATGACTATTAAATATAAAAACTACTGAACATGCATAACCATTAAATATGAAAACTACCGAACATGCCCATTAAATATGAAAGTGCCGAAAATGCCCATTAAATATGAAAACTACCGAAAATGACCATTACATATGAAAACTACCGAACATACATGACCATTAAATATGAAAACTACTGAACATGCATAACCATTAAATATGAAAACTACCGAACATTGCCCATTAAATATGAAAACTATCGAACATGCCCATTAAATATGAAAGTGCCGAAAATGCCCATTAAATATGAAAACTACCGAAAATGCCCATTAAATATGAAAACTACCGAAAATGCCCATTGCATATGTGCAAACTAAAGTTCATGTATACTTACCATGTTCAAACTCTAGGCATGTACACTACAGTGCAGTCATGTACATTTAACTAAATTTCATATATAAATAAAATTTGCAAACAACCAAACATTCCCTATTTATCATGTGTAAGCTGAATATTTTCATGTATGCTTAACATGTGTAAACTATCATGCATGTCCATTTAAAATGTGCAAACTAAAATTCACGTTCAAACTCTATATAAGTATGTGCATTTTTAATATTCAAACAACCATAGATGGCATTATAAAATGTGTAAACTTAAAATCTGCCATCTACAGAACATGTTCATTTGTGAACAACATTTAAAATATACCAACTATATAGTATATGTAAAACTATATTTAAAAATGTACGCACTATATCACATTTAAATAATTGAACATTTAACATTTGCTAACTACAACATTACATTACGTAACTCCATTAAAAGTGCAAGTGTACTGTAGTTTGCACAATTAAAATGTGCAAACTACAGTACATAAACATTGGAAATGTGAAAACTACAGTACATAAACATGGAAATGTGCAAACTACAGTACATAAACATTGGAAATGTGCAAACTACAGTACATACACATGGAAATGTGCAAACTACAGTACATAAACATTGGAAATGTGCAAACTACAGTACATAAACATTGGAAATGTGCAAACTGCAGTACATAAACATTGGAAATGTGAAAACTACATCACATACAACTCTATTTAAAATATACTTAACGCCATTAAAAGCGCACGATTTTTTTATTTTGTGTTTATATTTTAATTAAAATGTCTCCAAAACAGATTGCATAATTGCGATATTACTTCTTTCAACACATGAATTTGATCGGTCACCAGATGTATAGGGAATGTGGATAATTTCTAACATGCACATGACACTACAATCGATCTTGGAAATAAACACAAAATAAACAAACTTGCACTTTTAATGGAGTTAATTATATAATAACACTACAGGACATGACTATTTAATATGCAAACAACATATCATTTGCATATACAATGTGCAAACTACAGTACCTGAACACTGGAAATATGCAAACGACAATTACACGACGAACCCATTGTTAATGTGCATTTTAAACTAAATGTACTTTTAAAAAGTGCAAACTACTGTCCGTGTATATTTAAAATGTTCAGAATATAAACATGTACACTTAAGATGGTCACACTCTCTCTTTATCATGTACCTTTTTAATGTTCGGACTGTTTTACATTTACATTTTTCGAACTCTTTATATGTGCATTTAAATATTTGGTCGTCTTCTTTTTCTAACGAACTTCTTCGAACTATTTACATTTTCGATTTGAAATGTGCAAACTACTTACTGTACATGCATATTTAACATGTTTTACATATAAACACGTGCATTTGAATTGTACAAAATGTCTATATGTACATTTGAAATGTTCAAACTGTAAATATACTCTTTTGAAATGTGTAAACTCTCTACATTTACATTTAAAATGCTCAAACTATTTTTCTCTTCATTTAAATTGTCCAAAACTGTTTATATGTAACCTAAACATATTTAAACTTGTTTACATTTTATCATGTTCGGACTGTTTTACATTTACATTTTTCGAACTCTTTATATGTGCATTTAAATATTTCGTCGTCTTCTTTTTCTAACGAACTTCTTCGAACTATTTACATTTTCGATTTGAAATGTGCAAACTACTGTACATGCATATTTAACATCTAAAATATAAACACGTACATTTGAAATGTTTAAAATGTCTATATGAACATTTAAATTGTTCAAAATGTCTATATGTACATTTGAAATATTCAAACTGTAAATATACTCTTTTGAAATGTGTAAACTCTCTACATTTACATTTGAAATGCTCAAACTATTTTTTTCTTCATTTAAATTGTCCAAAACTGTTTATATGTTTAAACTTGTTTACATTTTAAATGTTCTACTCTTTACTTGTACATTTAAATGTGACAAATAGAGGATCTTACATGAGTACTCATTCATTATTGAATTTATTAAACGAGTTTGCAAAAGGTTATAATGCGAGGCTCTTGCCGAGCATTATATCATTTTTGCTAACGAGTTTAATAAATTCAATAATGAATGAGAACGAATGTTAGATTATTTTATCACATAACTCACATATTGACTTTTATTGCATTTGTCTGTCGCTTTAACACGCGAAACCGACATAAACCGTGGGATTAGATCATACTCATTATCGATTTTTTTGATAGCACATACTAGGCTAGTTTGCATACTTATATAACTAGTGGTATATCGAAAATATAGAATGGTGTTATTCCACTCCCACACCGTAAGTTATGTGATAAATTACAATATACGATGCGGTTAATGCGCAGTTAACATGTAAAACATACTTAATGATGGACTGGAAATTTACCGAGGCGAAAATGCAGTCGCCTTGAATCTCCATCCATTTTATTTTAGTCTCAACGCTTATAATTACATTTGTAAACCGTTTCTTATCATATTCTGGCAAAAATTTAAAAACATTAATCATTCAATAAACATATGTTTTGCCTGCATTTTTTTCACTACCAATCTTCGGATATGTTTTTTTTAAAGTTTTATTTGATCTAATGCCTTTGGCAAATCTGCCTATGAGAATTAAGTTTAACCTATTTGATTTGCATACGATTGCCTATAGAAATTACGCAAGTTTTCTATGCGAAGTACACAAGATTGCCTATGCGAATAACATAAAATTGTCTATGTGAATTACACATGTCTGCCTATAAGAAGAAGAAGAAGAAGAAGAAAAAGAAGAAGAAGAAGAAGAAGAAGAAGAAGAAGAAGAAGAAGAAGAAGAAGAAGAAGAAGAAGAAGAATGAACAACACAATTAGCAGTAACAGATCTAGCGGAGGCGACACAGGGGTCCGGACAACCACAAAGATTCGAAAGTGTGAATCTATATTGTTATGCTCCCACCACGGAATTGTGAGGTGGGTGGTGGCATATAACTTTAGCCATGTCCGCCTGTCCGTGCGTATGTAAGTATGTCTAACTTCTGCAACAATTTTCCAAGGATTTTTTTCGAAATTTAAGAGGATGCGTTACTATAATGTCAAAACGAACATATCGATTCGGCGTAATTATATATACGTTACCTGCTTCTTCAAATTTTACTTACAGTTGTCAAGTGTGTCTTACTCCTCTAACATTCAGTTTTGTATGGATGCTTTCAAATTATACAGGATCGTTCAGAATGATTTCAAGATGTGCATATCGATTCGGTGTAAAATTTCAACCTGTATTACCGGAGTTATGGCCCCTTTTTCAAATTCTTAATTAGATTTCTCCTCCCACTTTCCATGAATTTCGTTCAAAATTATACATGATATTCTATTGTGTTAAGATGTGCGTATCGATTCTGTATTAAACTCGAACTTGTATAACGGGAATAATGACTCTTTTTCTCTTAAAAAAAAGTCCACCTTATTTATATTCGTACTACAGTTCCATCCGATTGATATGAAAATTAGTATAGTTCACAGAAATAGAATATACATTACACATTTTTGAAATTTTCCGGTTTGATTTTCCCCCTATAAGTTATGCCCCTTTTCGAACTTAGTTTCTTTTCACATTATACTGATATATAGTAAAATTGCATGCACATACATTGTCAATGCAATGTCCTACAATTTCTATCCAGTTTAAATGACCTCCGTGGTCGAGACGGTAAAGACACTAAGTTTGTAACCTCTCGCAAGTTCGAACCCCTCTGAGAGCTCGACTTATAATGAGAAAGTGTCGGTTTTTACTGAAGGTGTGGGTATTCAGTATTGGTCGGTATGCACCCCACGCCCCCCACCCCCCACCCACACATCCAACTAAAAAAACGACCGTCGTACAAAGCCTTAAATGTGCTGAAAATGACGTTAAACATCAACCAAACAAACTCTTGCACGAAGTGGACATGGTCATATTATCACAGATATTTGGTCAGATTATTTGATTTTGCGATTTTGCAAAAATACTACTATTTTCATTGTTGGCAAATGGATGCAGTGAAAGCATCCGTGTACCATGCACACATTTCTGATTGTTTCGTTATCATTTCTGTTAAGTGGTGCCCCACCCACTACGTTGAGGCCGCCGTTTAAGGTCATAAAGAAGACTGCATCTTTCTACTTTTTTTTTAACCGCGCAATACCATGTTTGCTGTCTATCGTATCGACCTATATCAGTATCAGTATTTACCAGGTTTGATTGTTTAATTATTTCGCCCGTATGTTTGTTTAGTTGATTGATTGTATAACCTGGTATTTAAGAGATTAATGCGAATCGGACTGCTACACACTATAACTAACTATCGGATTTGAACATGTGCACAGTATGCAATATATATAGAGGATCTTAAACGAGTTCCCATTTCATATAAGATTTATGAAACGAGTTATGAATTATTTTGATTTTAACGAGCCTTTTGGCGAGTTAAAATTAAAAATAATTCATAACGAGTTTCATAAATCTTATATGGAATGGGAACTCGTTTAAGATCCTTTTTATCACATAACATTGCAATCAAATTCGTAAAAATTGATTCAGATGGCAATAGGATCACATAGAACCGCCACGACGTCAGATACACTTTAGAGCCAAAACGTCATAAAATATGTGACGTCATAACGTCGCGTCTCACACAAAACGTTGCGTATAAAAGAGTTCGTGTTTTACCTCTTTACAAAATAGCAGTTTACGCCAACTTTTTAACAAACCAACAACAATGTTTTGTATAACGCGCATTATTTTTATAAGCTGTCACAAATAATAAGTTTATGACTCAGATCTGGGTGAATTTGTAATAAATAAAATAGTTTCGGTTAATAAACTTGTGTAGTGTTACAGCTTTAACTCAACCAATCAAAATCGTTCCAGGTTGTATTACACGTGTGTCATACAATAGAATATTAAATGGGTGTTCAACACTGCTAACAAGGGACGTTATGTGATAAATTATGATATGTATCTTGGTACTGCCCAGCGACATATACTATAATTGGGATAATTTGATTTAATTTAAGCCTTTTAATTTTAAAATGATAACATATCGAAGTATATGACATCATTTTATTATGATGATGTGCAATAAACGTGTTATGTTGCCATTTGATTTGCTTCGTAACATTTCTTTTGATTTATTTCTTTTCTTGCGGCGTTGCCAAAAATGAATCTTTGGATAACCGTGTTTTTTTTAAAAGCAAAACCAACATTTCTGAACACCACATGCTTAAAAGAGATAGAAGCAGAACGTATGGACAACATGTACTCCATATATACATGATGTGATTGTTGGATCATCGAATTTGTATTACCGAAACCTTAAATGCCATTCTTCCTCTTGTTGCTCTGGTACTTTTATTGCGTGTTTTTATATTCATATATACATGATCATTCCTGCGTTTTACTTAAATCGCGTATTAATGCTTCCTAGATTGTTCGAGGATGTCTGGCGATGAGTTCTTAATTTTCTTTTTTTACACTGTATACTGTTATACTGGGATGACGATGCCGTAATAATGAGGAAGTCGCACCCTAGAACCTGGTTTGTACTCCCAGCGACCTGTTTATGCTACGGACCTTTCCACGGTGGTACCCACATTGCCACCACTCACTTCACATTGCCGCCACTTCACATTGCCACCACTTCACATTGCCACCACTTCACATTGCCGCCACTTCACATTGTCGCCACTTTACATTGCCACCACTTTACATTGCCACCACTTCACATTGCCACCATTTCACATTGCCGCCACTTCACATTGCCTCCACTTCACATTGCCGCCACTTCACATTGCCGTCACTTCACATTGCCGCCACTTCACATTGCCGCCACTTCACATTGCCACCACTTCACATTGCCGCCACTTCACATTGCCACCACTTCATATTGCCGCCACTTCACATTGCAACCATTTCACATTGCCGCCACTTCACATTGCCACCACGTCACATTGCCGCCACTTCACATTTCCACTTCACATTGCCGCCACTTCATATTGCCACTTCACATTGCCACCACTTCACATTGCCACACATTTTTATGTTTGTGATGTCTCTTACGTTACTTTCAAATGTAAATATCACGGGTTTGTTTGTTTAAAACGCGGTTTTGGTTGGTTTGGTTCTTTGATTTCTAGACTGAATGTACAATGGTGATGCCATAATATCTATCTACGACTAGAAACTTGTGTGCTTTGTCTTGGTCGCCTGCCACAATCATTAGAACAGT
>JAWPHD010016167.1:0-51281 GCA_037043455.1 Cyrtodaria siliqua | reverse complement strand
GTGGTCTATAAACTTCGAAAGTTAAAGGGGTCTGACGGGTTCCTGACCACTTTACAAATTTAATCAGGAAGTTCGTCAGAAAAGGATATAACCCTTTGGTTTTACAGCGCACTGCATGTTTAGTGATTGACCCCTCTACAGTCAGTCAGTCATTACGCTTCACTCTTTCACTTGTGCGATGACCTGGACTACCTCTTGGGACTCTATGATTGTACCTACTGAAACCCACAACTAAGGGAGGTGGGTGCAGGAGCTTTCGTCCCTCGGGTTTTCTGGTCGTACCCTAGATTGGTTTTCTCTTTAGCTGCAACTACTATGGTTGTTCAGTACGATTCTGTATACATCCTGAGATGTTTATTATTTTGTATGTATATCTTTAGTTAGTGTCTCTGGATGTGGACTTTATTGTTAGAGATTTCCTTTTGATGGGATGTAGATTTGTTTACACTGTCTTGTCTATTTGGACGCTGAAGACAGAATAATAGCGAGGATTGTGCGCATATAAAATCGATTCAAGCTAACCAGTAGGCCTTATTGCCTACTGACCGTTCCAAGTCGGTAACCCTGTCTTCACCACCCTTTCTGTTGTTTTTTGTCTCTTTCATTGTAGTTTCAAGTCCTTGTTTGCAGTAGAGTGCGGACCTACGATGCCATTGCGTTCAGACGATGTGGTTTCTATAGGACCCTATATATCATTTTTCAATAACATCTGCCTGGGTATCTGGTGAAAGACTCAACATGAAATCTCTTTCATAGCAAAACAAAAACAAATCTGCGACAAGTGGTGCACAGTTCGTACCCATAGGGATACCAACAATTTGTCTATAAACGGTGGTTCCATACATGACGAAAATATTATCTAATAGGAAGATGAGTGCTTCACAAACTTCATAGCAAGTCCACATAGTATAATTGTCTAAACTGCCGTTAGTAAAAAACGCTTTTATATTATTACATGCAAAAAAGGTAGTATTTTCTCTAGCGAATGTTTTTTGAATAAGAGAATTTAGCCTGTCTTTAATAAGGTGATGTGGTAAGGTTGTATATAGTGTGGAGAAGTCATAAGTGCTTATTGATGAAACTTGACATTTATTGAACATTTTATCAAGAACGTCTCCTGATTTTTTTATAAACCAAAATAAATTAATCCCAGAGTTTTCATAAGTTTTATCACAATATAGTTTAACGTGATCTTTAACGGCAGTAAGAAAAGAAATTAAAAGTTTGGTGATGTTTGTTGTGGTGCAGGCACTAGAATTCGAAATAAAGCGAGCCTTATATGGATTTTTATGTAATTTAGGAATCCAGTACATAGTAGGCAGTTTATTTTGCTTATCGTTTACACCAGCCTGGAATACGATATTTTCAGCGTAGACATCGTAGAAGAAAATGTCACACAGTAGTCGTATATTTACCCCATGAATCTACCTGGTAAGAAACCCGTTTGATCTTCATGAACAATAGAGCCCAGAACATGTTTTAGTCAGAAAGCTATAGATGACGATGCTAGTTTATATGATACATTTAATAACGAAATAGGTCTCCTGGTCTTTATATATAACTTATCTTTATTGCCTTTAGGTATGCATTTATTACACCTTGTCTTTGTGTAATAGAGAGTTCACCCCTTAAGAAAGCAAAATTTATTGATATAACTAAAAAGTGTCCAATATCTCTCCAGAAGAATTTATAAAACTCAACTGTAAATCCGTCGTTACCGGAGCTCGTGTTATTCGACATCCTTTTAAGACTTTGGAGCATATCTGTATAAGTAATTGCTCCTTCTATAGACTGTTTCAAATGTTCCTTTAATTTTGGTGTATTGGAATTTTTTAAAACGTCATTTAAGTTGATATCTTCTGTTTCTTTAGCTTAATATAATTTTTTAAAATTTGATATTGTTTCATCCAAAATTTCATTATGTGTTTTTAAAACAATCACAGAGGAAGATATAAAGGAATTTATGTATTTTGAGACATATACGAAATATTGCAGTCTCGGTTTGATTGAGACTGTTCATGAACGGTAGTGAAATATGCTAGATACCGCTCACGCCCTCTAGCCCCGGGTTGAGCAGAACTCAATATTCGTAAAATCAATAGTACAAAATTTTAACCATACCGCAGATGGCATGCATGTGGCGGTTGACATGTAGTATATTTCTTCCCCATGTCGTACGGCGTATGGTCCCAGTATCTAATCAAATTAAATGCCCCGAAGAGCGAAATAAACATAATGGAATTTAGTTGGGAACAGCGGTTATGAAGCCTGCGTATCACAAGTAAAAACCAAAAGACTAACTTAAAAAGCAGACAACATATCCTATGAGTGGTTAAACATCTCAGAGCCTTTTATCGGCCGGAGTAGTGGAACCACCGAATCAACAATTAAGTAAGAAAACAAAAGAAATTGAAAATGTACCTCCGATAACTGAATATAAGTATCGGGCTCAGCGATTTCCAAAGATCGAATGAATAACAGTCCTGATTGCAAGCGCGGGGAGACGTTTTACTGCCGCCACACTGCACAAGCAACGCCACTGTGCTATATAAAGTCTCAAAGAAGGTACTCAATGACTTGGCCGAAGCCAGAGCAACAAGAGAATAAATGTTCATTTATCGAAAGTCGTTAATTCAGTGCTAATAATCTGCATCTATCAGTTACACGTTTGTGAGATTCCAAACTTAGTAATAATATAATAATGCCGCCTTTGACATAAGTACTATTATTTGACTTCATTCCAGGATTTTCCCTTCCATTTGCATGACTAGGGTTGTCATTTGCATAAGTTAGCCTCGTGTTAATCGTGGCTGGGACAGTGTCATCTTCTTTCCTCTTTCGGACTTTTGTTTTCGAAATAATGCATATATTAAATTAGTTGTCTATATTCGTTATCGACATTCCGAGCTTTAAATATTGCAATGTAGATGATGAGTTGGTCGGCTAGATGAATACGTTTTGCGGATTTCTGGCATCTTTTCTTTAATAATATCTGACAAAATATTAAACATTCTAACAGATAAAAGTGACCGGTGAAGATTCTTTTGCTCTAAAACTGCCATTTATTAAAAACGAACTCAAATATATACATTAATGTTTGGATGGTTTATTATTTTATAAAAATGTAAAAACAAAAGCGCTTTCTGAAATGTTCATGCACTCTTGTTATTTTAGTTGGCTTATGCCGGTTTAACATAAACATCTTTGAAAGTATTGCCCCAACTTGTACGAGAATGTGACACGTTAATCAGCTTTAAAACCCGTGTTAACGTCAGAGCCAAAGCACCATCTCATTTCCACACTGGAGACAGAAAAGCTCAAATACTACATTACACAACTTAGGTTAAAATGCAGCGAACTTAATTAACATCATTTTAAGAAATCAATAATAGACAGTCCCGTATGTACACGTGGCACGCCAGAAAAACAAATCCTTTCCTACTAGTATGTCCAACCTTCGCGGAACAAAAAAGAACACACCTGTCAAACTTACTGTGTCCATGGTCTCAGCACAATCTCCCTTTGGTTCTTCAGAACTTTCTCATTAATTAAACGCCGATTCACTTATTAATAGGGGTGTACATGACTCTAAAGTTTCTATAGTTTCTACCCGCAGATTTGCATCCTAATCGTAAATAAGTCAGTTTTTTTTTTGGGGGGGGGGGGGGGGGGCTGTTGAATTTTATGCTCATGTATTTTCATGAATCTTTCTTGTTCTCTTGTTCTTACTATTTATTTCTCCTTGTTTTCCTCATTACAAGTAATAGATAGAGTCTGGTCTCAGAAAGTTGGCTTATTTAAACACCGAGGTAGCCCATCGAGGTGTTTAAATAACCAACGAGCTGAGACAGACTCTATCTTTTTTGTAGCATGGTGTACCACTGTGACGTCATAGTGACCGTACTCTAAATTCCAATATCCGGTAGTTGTAGTACGGTTAATCCACACCCCATTAGTTACCCTTAATTTAACGATTTAATGCTCTGCATTCATTGATGGAAATGTCACCGACCATGCTTCAAATTTTCGTGTTCGGCCATTTCCAAAGGTCCACTATCATACTCTTTTACTTAAAATAGCAGCCTAGAATATAGCTTCTTAACGTTCTCATTTTTGTGCTCAGCTACCATTCTGATTCCTTATTCGTGACTATTTTATCCTACTTTATTTTCTTACTTTTCATGATAACAATATTTATGTTACTAAGAATATCAAAATGTGACCTCTGAACGGAGAAGACTTTATATAATCTTTGATAAGCTTGTTTTCAGATCCGTACTATTATCATTTTTATATAATATGTGAATATTAGGAAATAAATATTTTTAAACCAAAGTATTATATAATTGATACTAGCATTAATGGCCTTAACAGCCTTAATGGTCCAGTTGATGTGCTAGTACATTTGAATCTTAATCCAAAGATCACGGGTTCAAGCCTCTCTGGCGCCGTTTGGCCTATTCTATGGGTTCCTAAAAAACACATTTCCCTTAGTCTTGTCTGATTCAAGCCTCCCTGTTGCCATTGGGTTTCTTCTATGTGTTCCTAGAAAATGCACTTCCCTTAGTCTCGTCTGATTCAAGCCTCCCTGTTGCCATTGGGTTTCTTCTATGTGTTCCTAGAAAATGCACTTGCCTTAGTCTCGTCTGATTCAAGCCTCTCTGTTGCCATTGGGTTTCTTCTATGTGTTTCTAAAAAATACACTTCCCTTAGTCTCGTCTAATTAAAGCCTCTCTGTTGCCATTGGGTTTCTTCTATGTGTTCCTAGAAAATGCTCTTGCCTTAGTCACGTATGATTCAAACCTCAATGGCGCCATTCAGTTATGTCATTGTGTTCTTAGAGAAGACTCTTCTCTCTGTATTGACTGTTGAATGAGAATCAAATCAAGTGGTCGCATGTGTCGGTGTCCATCCCCTAAGCACGTTAAAGAACCATAATTTAATGTATCTAGTATATATTAGGAGTAGGACAGGGTTCCCAAATCTCTTTCTCTGGGGCGGCTTGAAATAATACTAGTGCAATGTGTCTAATGTTAAGCCATGGATACAGTATACAACTCCAACACTGATGTTGTTAGCAATGTTTACCTGCTGTTAGTAGTATAATTGCATGTTGAAAAAAACTGATAAAGGTGATCCTTTAGGAGCACTAAACACAACAGAATAAAGCAGCAAATTCGATTTTATTGAGTCTGTTCATGAGAAGTAATGAAAAAAGCATCACCTCTCACGCTCCCTAGCACCGGCTTAAGCGGTATTCTACTTCAAAGCCACCTATATTGGGCTCGTTGGTCCCAAAGGGCCAGTAAAAATAGCACTACTGATTCGTAGCACGGGGAGACATTTTACAGCTGCCACACTGCACTAAACGAACGCTATTGTGAAGATTAACTTTATAATACGATAATGCTAGATCTGGAGAGCTACATAATAATCACATATCCCAAGTTCACAAACAAACTTATATTTCATGCTCAGGTTCAAAAGTTGTCTTTTTTCAAAATCATATTTAATGGACGTGGAATTACATTAAACTTTACACAAATAGTGATAAGTAAACACGGTCTTGAAAGTTTCACTACGAAAAACATTAATTAAAAAAAGTTATAGCTGAAATATGTGTTTTGAGTTTTGAGCTGAAGCTTGAAACGGGACTTGAGTTTGTTCGTAAACATGTCCTGCATCTTGACGATGCTTCGTCATTCTTGAGAATACGTAGCGTTTACATTCCTGAGGCTAACCTTTTTGTGTTTGTGATGTCGTTTGCATTTATTATTGCTTTTGCCTTCTTGTTTGTCTGTTTGGGTGTTTGTTTCTGTGTTTTGTGGTTGACTGTCCTCCTTGAATGTTACTTTCCCTGTCCGATCTTTTTATATTTCTTACCTGATGAGAGACAATCCCATATGTTGCTCGTCAGTACATGCAAAGAGGTATATAAAAGCACAATCTATAAAAACACGTTTAAAGATGTATCCTTCCGTTTGCAGTCATTCATTTGAAAGAAAAACACATTATATTAAAACAGGAAACAACGACAACCACACCATTTCGCCACCACTTTACACTAAATCTACTCGCCTGCTCAAATATTTTCTCACGTATATAAAAGGATCAGGCGTTGATTTATTCGAACGCTCCACTTGCGTTGTCTAAAATAAGAAGACAAGCAGCAAACATTTTGATTTACGTTATGTCCAATGGTCCGGTGCAGACACAATGCCAAGGAATTGCCGAAAAGTGATTATATATACCAAAGTAATTGAAAAAATGGACATTCCCGTCAAACAGCCCTTTTTTTTACTGAAATACCTATAAAGACATTCAAGTAAGGTGTTTATTGATATTGAATAAAATAATTAACCCTTTGCTATAAATAATTCATTCAATCTTGCATCAGTATTGCTTTCATAGACACGGTCTCATCAAAAATGAAAATAAACTGCTAAAGTCCAATACTATGAAGCAATACGTTATAATTTTACAAATATAATTATAGTTAGAACAAGCGCAATATCAGTTCATAGTGAAGGCTGATATATAGATGCTCATCAATGGAATTATTGTTATTTTAAGATAGACCCGACACAGTTGTCAGACATACTTACATAGGATACAAAGCTTGAACTGCTACATGGCTTTCTAGGCTGATGGTTTTTAATATTATATATACATGCTATTTGATGTGTTATATTTATATTGTCCATTAATGCTGCCTTGTTTGTAAAGAATATAACCTGACGGGGATATTTTTATATACATTGTACCGTTTTATTGAGATGACAATAGGGTAAGCTTGAGGTTTGTTGCACCCTATAACCTGGTTTAAATCACCCCCGGCCATTTTTGCAACTAACCGTTCCATGGCGGTAGCCCTATTGTCAATCCGTTCATGTTTGTGATGTCATATCTTGCCTTTTATTGATATGTGCAGTCGTTGTTTGTTTGTGGTTATTGACTGGTCCTTGAATGCTACATTTCCTGTTCTTCTTTTATATCTACTTTTGATTAAAATATTAAAACGCTAACACATCTACTCCTAAAATTTATTCGAAATATGTTCTTCCAGCATATCAGTTGACTGATTATGTTTCATCGGTACTCATTAACGCAAGAATATTCTATAACAGTTCGCTAAATATTTTCGTTTAGAATCATTTAATCACCGGGGGAAATTTGGCAATTGTTGCCATGTCAATAAATCGTCTGCTGAAGATTGGGTGAGCACGCAATAATGAAAGTGCTGTTCGTTGATTGATATTGAAAACGAATATGGAGTGTTCCTGGTTGTGAATCGAGGTCTATGTCAATTACATAATACTTTCATGTCGGAAGCCTTAACAGATTTCCTGCCGGATGCAGTTTGATATACACTGACACATTCAGTTGTGTCTGAAACAGGAAAATAACAGGTATGTCTAACTTTTGTACTTGACTGTAGATATATGAAGTATGCTGTCACCATAGAAATACAATTTTGCTTTAAACAGTTACTTAAGACAACCCGTTGTTTTAAAATCAGTTGTATTAACGGTTGTGAATGTAACCGGACTCTAGTCTCTTGTCGTAGTTTTAAAATAAAATGAAACAATTTCCTTCCTGAATTAACATACATTCTTACTGAAATGAATAGTATAAAAAGAAATACAGATACTACAGCTGGGGAGAAAGAGGCCATGACTTTCATCCGATCCCATTACATGCGATTATTTTTACTTAATACCACGAACGTGTACATATTTTAGGTGTATAGCACGTCGTATAGATGGCATATCGTATAAGAAACATACAAATTAATCCGTATACATTTTCTTTAATGTAAGCAATGTTAATTAAACAACTTTTTTATGTATTACTCGTGATGCATTCAAGTTTTGGTCTCATTTCTGAATACAAATGCCGAATTGCTGATACGGAAGACCATAGATATCTGTCATGATGTCATAAACAGGGAACAACATCGAATTTGACTTTAACTCTAACAGTAAGATTTCAGACATTTCAAATTGCGATTGTTACCAACGTTAAGGATATTGTCATTAGGGTTGATTTTTCCTTTACATGCTTTTCCCACAAAAAGAACAACGTATTTATGCTCACTGTGCTAATTACTAGGCAATGAACAGGCAATAAAAGACGTAACTCAGATTACAAAGGCTTTGTTAACTCTTTCGCGGAAAAATATTCACATTACGAGCAAGCGGAGCTTTTGTACATTTTTTAGATTACTTGTCGAGTTAGCACTAAATTAATTGCTTCATCAAAATACCACTGGAATGAACTCAACATTAATTTATATGAAACACATTAATTTCAGAATTGTTTGCCTCAAAAGTCTTGATATATCACAAAGATAATCAAACTAAATAAAATGTTCATTGAAGTCAATATCATAAGGTTTTGTATAGTTTGTTACAAAAATAACGGTACTGATAGAGTGCGTTACCGATCGAGTTTAAACAAGTTTATGTTTCCGTGTGTTATATATTGTACATGTATGAATAAATCACACTATTATTTGGATTTCTGTACGTTCGTACATGCTCAATTGTCCAGGTTTATATGGCAATACATTAGACAGTTATTTCTCAATATACGTCTTACAGCTAGTGCCACTTTAAAGCTGTACCGTCCCTATTTTAACTAGGTGTAACTCATGAATATGAATGAGTCACGTGTGAAGTAGTTTCAAATCGACGAACACCCCAAAAGTCGATATATAAGCAGAAATCGATGCGTAAAATTTCACATTTTTATTTAGCCTCCGTACAGGTATCATCGATAAATATACGACTCCAGAATATATGTGATAACAAAATAATTGCCCCGAACGGGATTTGAACCATAGCCTTGAACCATAGACCACTGCTATTTATTGGTATGTTTTAGCAATTTTAACACTAAATAGGCATTACGTAATAACAAGCGCGCGCACACAAACTCATCAAGCGCTAAATAATAAGTCGAGATTTGGTTGTTTTGAGGCGAAGTATTAGTTTCATATTGCAATGTTAATTTACACGTGCGACAATATGGACTACATATTCATTGATCCATCTTTAGTTGCCTTCAAATATGTTCATAATAAATGGTAGTTATTATTTTATTTTCTCAAGTAACGTTGTAGTTCAGTGGATATAGCACCGGACTTGAAATCGGAAGGTCGTGTAATCGAGCCCCGAAAGAGGCTAACTTTGTTTCTGTAAAAAATACTGTGACCTGTGTATAGGTACGATGTGCGCTGGTCGATGTATATACAGTAAATGATTTCCTGCGCTATATTTGCTCGCTTAAATACCCGATTTTGACATGAGCTGGTGAACTTGACATTAGAAATTAAGACACGCCTACAAAGAAAAAATCGATTAATATGAGGACTCTGTAGCTTTAACTTCATATTATTAAAATGCGTAATTAAATGTATATGTACTGACGTCAACACTGACGACCTCTCTTACTTTCTAATGCGATTTGCTTCGTGGACAAGTCGGGTTAATTCAAAACGAAATTTCTAAACATTCAGATTTATCTTTTATAAATTATTTCTAATATTTTTGAGGTGACAGAAATGCTAGGCTTTTCTAATTTTGAACCCGTGTTTTATTGTAAATTGCAATGGCCCACTATGCGGTTATGTAATGCCATTTGTAGTGTTTATCTGTAGAACCATCGTTCAGAAGCACTCGATTTCTTCTAGAATGAACTGTAAGACTTTATTTAGTTTTTATTTAATTATGTAAATTCAATTCTTTGTTTTCTTGAGTTTGTGTGATATGCGTTAATATATTGGCTGTCTTTGTACACGTGATACTATATCTGTTTAAGTCAGGTTTATAGTTACTGTAAGCACTGTTCAAGTATTTTTCGTCTCAGGCGCAAACATAGGTATATGCAAGTAATATATAACAGGTGGTGAAAAGTCGTTCCTCAACCGGGATTCGAACCCAGGGTCTCTGGTTTACCGTACCAGGTCTCTAGCAACTGAGATATTGAGGACATACGGATAGTAATCGATTCTTTACCATTTACCTGTACCCGGTTAGATACACCCCAACCAGATTGAAATTCGTCCCTGAATTTCTAGACTAGGCCGGCTGTCAGACATTTTCATACTGTTTCATGGTAACAGACACGGTCCCGGATCCCGGAAGAGCCTCCAAATAAAACTGGCGGTGAAAAAATCGTTCCTCAATCTGAACTCAAAGGTTTACCGTGCCAGTGCTCTAAACACTGAGCTATCGAGGACATACGATTAGGAATCGATTATTCACCATTTACCCGTACCCGGCTACAAATGTATAAACTAATTTTGCTTATAATGTTACATAATTACAATTTAGTTTTTTTCACAATCACATTCATATAAATGAAATGCATAGAGCCCACATCACTGAATTTCTGAAACGAAACGTTTAAACAAATCTAATTTGTACAACAACTAAACTGACTGGATTGAATAGCACCCTCCTCAGGTTATCCACAATAGATTGATTTCCGACAAGTGCACGCTTGAAGAACACATTTCCTCCTCTGGTACATGTAACAATCGTTTTAATCAAGGATGCAATTAGCTCTTGATCTTTCTTGAAGCATTTTTGCGAACATATGTTGGATTAAGTTTATTTGTAACAACCAATTTAATCTGGCTCAATATTTATCAATCACATTATATACATGAACTCATCATGTTTTCGCGTTGGGAGGACATTCAAGTATAATTGCATGCACCTGTCTACATAGTTGTATTGTTAGTTAGTTTATTAAGTTCATGGATCTTACAACTAATTAAGATGAAGCCAGTATCATTGGAGAGAAGCCAACTATACATAAAAAGGAATTATAGTATAGGTATAGGCCTCAGTTGAATTATTCCGACGATAATAGTAGTCAGGGGGAGCTCTGGAGGTTTGCTTTTCTTTAAGCGATGTTGTTTTATGGAAGACGTCATATGTACGTGTGTTGCAGGACAAATACATTTATATTGTAAACAAATATACGTTTTTTCAATGTTTATGTGGTACCCATCCTGAAAATATTTCAAATAAAAGAGGAACAAAATAAGAGAAATTATCCACATATACTGTTTCCCAGCTTGTATAAGTCGTATTAAAGACAGCTTCAAGATATTTATATCCGTTTTTGGGTAATTCTTAGTTTTCATTAATTATTATAGGAACTCCTAGAATTATAGAATGTCAATCACTGCATCACTGCATATAACCATGTTCAAAAAAGGTTGGATACGGCTACTTAAACCATAGCAATGACGTCTCTCTATTGTTATAACTGTGGATTATTCTTCATGAATCAACAGTTGATTCCTTTATTCTCGATTTACACAGTCTGCGTTGGAAGAAAAAAATATATTCTTCTTCTCACACAGACTGTGTAAATGGCTAACAAATGAATCAACCTTTGGTCCGTGAAAAATATATTACACAGTTACAATTAAAGAGTGACGTCATACCTATGGTTTAACCAGTGGCGGATCCAGATTAAGATAAGTGGTGGTCGTAGCTTGCTTTCAAAACTTGAGAACCCAACTTGCCAGATTTTAGTGTATGGGTGTTTGGGGTGGGGGTGGAAAAGAGGGAAGGTGTTGGGGTTTGGAGTGGGGCATAACATTAAACTAATTGACAAGCAAACTAAAAGCAGGAATTTTCACATGAATTTTAATAACTTCTCAGATTTTAGGGTGGGGGCGCCTTGTACCCCTCTATACTGAAGCGAAAAAGAAACGCAACTCGGGAATGTCCACTATACATTATATATACTGCACATATAATTCCACAGCTAAGAAATCCCAAGATGTTTTTTAAAAAAGTTGCTTTTAGTTAGAGAAAGGACACAACTGTGATGTTGTAGACGTTTTAATCACAATGCACTTTGTAACAAGAAATTCATCAATGTTGAAGAAATATAAAAAGATCGGACAAGGAAAGTAGCATTCAAGGAGGACAGTCAACTACAAAACACAAAAACAAACACGCAAACAGACAAACAAGAAGGCAAACGTATTATTCAATGCAAACAACATCACAAACACAAAAGGGTTGACAATAGGGCTGCCGCCTTGGAAAAGTAGGCCACTGGGGGGTTAAACCGGTTCTAGGCGCACCAAACTTCACACTTACCCTACTGTCATCCCATTAAAACAGGACAGTGTAAATAAAGAATTCTCCTCCGTGATCTAATCACTAACCAACAAGGCAGCATCAATAGGCAATATAAGTAAAACACAAATATGCTCATGTAAATATAATACAAAAAACAATAGCCTAGAAAGCCACAATGAAGGTACTCATTGATTTGGCAGAAGCCAGAGCAACAAGAGAATAAACCATTAAGGGCACGACACGAAAGATCAGACAAACATCAAACGCCACCGTCCCATTGGGCTTTATGTAGGCGTCATCATAGGGTCTGCAGCCTGTCCGGTCATCGTACAATTAAAGAGGAAAGCATAGTGGCGAACTGTAAAATGGTACATCACCAAGCATGCAGTACGTTGCAAAATGATAGGGTCATGACCTCTTTTGATAAACCTTTTAACAAGTTTAACAAAGATAGTATGAGAGTGATCAGGACCAAGAATCTTACGAAGTTTATAAACCACATCACCATATATAAGTCTGGTTGTGATAGTCCTTGTCGCAGAAGAGCCCTTAACTTACGTTTATATTCGGAAAGAAGATCAGAGTTACGATAATAACATTTGGCAAAGGTTTTACGAAGTTTATGGTAACGGTAACCCTGATTGACTAACATTTTAGTTATCCAAAGATTACGAATATTAAAGTCCTCAACTCGAGTACATGCTCTTGAAAAAACGTAAGAGTTTGCAAAATCTGCATCCTCAGTTTGCTCACATGCTTGAGCCAAACGCGTACTCTGTCAATAACGAAACTTTGAAGGAATACTATTTGCTGAGTTATGTGTTGTTTTAGCCTTTTTTCTGTAAGGAAAGATCTTACGTAGCCATGTACCATTCGATTAACAGCAGCATATTGTACATACAATATATAGCGGAAACTCCCGTTACGTTTCAGTATTTATCTGGGCATGTTAAAAGCAGAGTTGAGGTAATTCAATTCAAATCGTGTACATAAAGCAAACTTGCATAATAAAATAAAAAAGTTGTCTCGGTTCTCGCAATTTAGTTCCAATGTTCAGTAAGTATTCCAAAAATCCAAGATAATGCAAACACAAAATAGTTAATAAACTCCGATATATCCGCAAGCCTAGTAAAGTATTACACATCAATTGCCATCCTTTTCACGTCCCGTTGTACTATTATCCTTTCTGACACAATTTGGTACATTTATAAGTAAAATATATAATTATAATAGTTTATAATTAAAGTAACGTAATTAAAGTAACAGTTTTCAACACTTTAAATCAAATAACAATTTCTCACATGCATTATTCCTTAACGGTCCCATGAAAATCTCTGACGCAAATAATGAAGCAAAGAGTCATGTACGAGTAGTTGCCCCACGTCCTCGGGAATAGGAAATCCGGGTTCTATATAAGTAAGAATATTGGGAGTATCTTGACCTTACTTGTGGATCCTCTAACAAGCAGCATTAGCAAGCAATATAAAAAACACACAGAGAGTATCATTGCCATATGAATATAAAAAAAGTCATTGAACAACGACATATTTCTTAAAAGGCCTGCTATTTCGTGTTAAACCATATCTTTGCTTCAGGGAATGTACCATATATATATATGCATTGATTTAAATTAATGAAGTAACCTGCAAATAATAATCAAGGCTCGAATAAGTTTATCAATTATAAACAATGCTCCAAAGCCGACACAAGGACGAACACATTTCTAGCATTGATTATATAAATGACTTCCACAAAAATCTACTGAAAAAAGGAAATATGTTTTCTAGTATAATTCAGTACCTAAGTTGAATATAAAAGTCGGTTTCCTTCAATGTCACAGGTCATGTAGCATTCAAGGACCACAGCCAAACAAAAACACGCAAAGGAACAAACAATAAATTGCAAAGATGAATAAGAGGCAAGATGTGACATCATACAAATAAAAGGGATGGCAATAGGGCTACAACCTTTAAACGGTCAGCGGCCAAAAAAAAGCAGCACGGGGTTTAAACCAGGGTTAAAGGTGTACCAAACCACACTCTTACGCTATAGGCATCCCAATAAAACGGAACAGTGTAAATAAAGATATCCCTGCCAGGTTATATTCTCTAACAAACAAAGCAGCATTAATAGAAAATAAGTATAAAACATAAATGATCATGCATATATGAATATAAAAAGTATTCAATGAATTGGCAGAAGCCAGAGCAACAAGAGAACAACTCGTTAAGGGTACGCCAAAACAAGATTTAAGACAAACATCAAACGGTACCGTTGTTTGAAGACTTATGTAGACACAGATACATAATATACACAACTTTCAAGACTGTTAAGTGGCAGACTAATATTTTAATAGCCTGTGTATGTTTCCTTGGTGTGTTCTATGTCTTTCTTACAAATGACAGTACTATTGCCATTCCTTGAAGCAGATACACTATGTTATATATAAATTATTCATAGATATTTTGATTTGAGAACCACATTGGAGACAAGGCAGGAATGTGTTTATTTAATCGTCTACCGCAGATTTCTTAGCCACTTAGGTATGAAGGTGTTTTTCGCTGAAGCTAGACGATTCTTGAACGTTCGTGAATGTTATGTTATTATTATACACAATGTTTCTGTTAAAACTAGGGAATATCTTTCCGTATATTGTGCAAAACGTCGTAGCAGTTATAGGACGCAGACAGCATATCAAACAAATAAAACAACAAAATACATAATGAATAAATAAATAAGTGTATATAAATATATGTGGAGAGAATTTTGTTACCAACGAATTCGGACCCGAAATCTTATAGATCCTACGTTAAAGAACGTTCGTTATTATGAATTTATTTCTCTAAATAATAAATATCTATCTAGGCTTTTGGTTCTTATATTCATATATACATGATACTCCTTGTGTTTTCCTTAAGGTCTCACAACACACTTCGATTTTACTGTGTTGGCCATAGGCAGTAAAGTCTAATTTTCCATTCTGAATCAAGCATTGAGAGTCTAAAAGTATTTTTTTGGGAAAATACAGTTACTGCTGCACATAAAAATCCACAAAATCTGGTACATAGCCCAGTTTTTTTTTAATGTGAGTGGTGGCAGTCAAGGTACTCTTTTCGGCTTTCACTAAACAGTTTGCACCTAAATTCATACGCATTTTGAGCACCCACAAATGTGTCACATTTTGCTGTCAGTGTCGTCTAATCGCTGTTCAACCAATCTCACACTATTGTTTTCTCACCTGCAACAAGAAAAGAAAATATCCATGGGCAATTATTAAAATATCTCAAACCGAAGAACACACCCCTACTCTTTATGGTGTAAGAATCATCCTACAGTCACATGCAAGGGAGCTAAGTGAGATCTTAATATATTGTCAATAGTGCTGCAAAGGTCGTTAAAATATATAGACTGCTTGGTGGATTTATCATGTACACTGTCCCGTTTAAGTCAGATGACATTAGAGTAACAGTAAGGTTGGGTGCAACCTAAGACCTGGCTTAATATTCATCAAACTTTTGAGCACAAGAATCAGACTCAGACTCCAAATCTCATTCTTTTTTAATTCCAAATAGAAACAATTATACAAGCAAATTACTATATTTACTTACAGAAACTTTTAAGGTAATTTAACAGAAAATGTCTGAAAATCACAATTCTTACCCATACTTTTGTGTTGATAGGGTTTGCAAAAAAATGAGATTTTGAGTCTGAGTCAGATTCTTTTGCTCGAAACATTGATGAATTTAGGCACTGGTTTAAGCTCCTTAGCCGTTTATTTGGCCTCTGACCATTCCAATAAATACTGAAAATGGTATCCATTGAAAGCAACACACACAAACAAGAGATAAAAGTAGCAGACTCGGTTTTATTGAGTCTGTTCATGAGAGGTAATGTGAAGTGAAAGACCTCTCACACCTCCTAGCTACGGCTTAAGCGCGATATTCTGCTTTAAAGCTACAAAGATTGTACTTGATGATCCCAAAGGACCAGTAGGTGATAACACTACTGATTTGTAGTCGTGGCGACTTTTTACCGCCGCCACACAGCACTAAACAATCGCTGGTGTGAATCTCAATACATACTGAAAATGGAATCCCTTGGAAGCAACATACACAAAGAAGAGATAAAGTAGAGACTCGGTTTTATTGATTCTGTTCATGACAGAAAGTGTAATACAAAGTGCAACTTCTCTCACGCCTCCTAGCATGGGCTTTAGCGTATTCTACTTTAAAGCCATACATATTGGGTTTGATGATTCCAAAGGACCAGTGATTTGTAGTCGGGGCGACCTTTTACGGCCTTTTACGGCCGCAATACAGCACCCATGTTATCAATATTTTTATTTGATGACCCATACTTTGCTTCTAAATAATTGTTTATCCATGTAGTTGTTGTTTGTTTGTCTTGAATACGTGTGTTTGATAACTTGTTGGTAATGCCATATTTCTTGCTTGGCTTTTTCTGTATGATAAACGCCGATTGTCTGTCTAGTAATTATCGAGGTTTACAATCAAGGACACACACTGTCACGTTTGATGAGCATGGAATTCTCTCCTGATTTAAAAAATAGCTATTTCACTGGAAAATAATGACAAAATTGATAGATAGTTAATGGAATGCAATATCTAAAATGCTCTTTAGGTTTACTATTCCCATAATGAAGTCTCAACAACACCACAATAGGCACGAGCTATTAGGATTATGTATGCTCGTTTCTGTCCTTGCACTAATTTAAATATATGAATAGGTTATGTGCACCTTCCGAAACAGCTGGCATTAGCAAACATATGAGTATTTTTTATCTTATTCATATACGCAAATTCCGATCTAATAAATGGGTGAATACAACAATAAGTTTAATAGCACAGCGTTCATTACAAGTAACGTTATCTGACGTCCTAAAAGTGAACAATATGGCGCTGTCTACGTAATATATCCTTCAATAAGATATACTATAAAACCATACATATTGACGGGAAAAGGTAATACACGTGATCGTAAAAGGAAGTGACTTCGAATTATCTAATTACCTAAAAAAATAAATTCCAATCTTCGAATAAGCTCCCATTAATATGTTTCTGCAACAACGGTTTAGTATGCTTTGATTTGAATTAAATGGACAAACACCACCATAGAGTAAATAAAACTCGTGGCGTTACACAGTTTTTCTACGCACATGTAGATATACAAGTTGAACAGGAAATATAGCATTCAAGGACCACAGTCAACCAAAAACAAGCATAGAAAACCTGATATTACCGAAATGAATAAAAGGCAAGATGACATCACACAATTAACATACACAGTTGACAATAGGGCTACCGCATTGGAACGGTCAGTTGGGGGTTTAAACTAGATTCAAGGGTACACCAAAGTATACCCTATTATAACTTGTATATTTGTACACTGAACAAACGTTATAACGCAACATGATCTTGTTTGCCTATTGTAAGTATATAATGGACACTTATTTAAAAACAAATGATATGGAAACACATATAGTTGCTTAGTAAGCTGTTGGTTTAGTTTTGACTGTTACTTGTGATAGGCAGGCTTCATAACCGCTTCTCCTAACTAAATTCCATTGCGTTTATTTCGCTCTTCAGGGCATAGTATTTTGTTAGACACTGGGACCATACGCCGCTGGACATGGGAAAAGAAAATATCTCTTTGTTCACCGCCATAAGCATACCATCCTCGGGATGGTTGAAATTATTTACTATTGATTTTATGAATATTGAGTTCAGCTCAACCCGGGGCTAGAGGGCGTGAGCTAGCTAGCATATTTCACTTCCGTTCATGAACAGTCTCAGTCAAACCGTGTCTGCAATAGTTCGTATGTGTCATGTTCGGCCTTTTCAAGAGGTCCACTCTCATACTCTACTAGTAAGCTGTTGCATGTCTATGTAAGCTAAGCATATGCTTACATTTGTGCGTGAATATTAATTATGATTCATATCTGATCAATATTTTATGTTAAAATTACATTTAAATTACATTTACAAGCAGTTTTTACTACCGTTCGGGAACAGTCTTAGGAGAAATATTTTTTGTAGTTATCGTGTTCAGCGATTTCTAGACTCGGTCACCCGGACTGCTTCTGATTTCTTCGATAAGCTATGATCTTCAGAACCAAGGTTTGAGGAAAAAAGGAAGTTTGGAATCACCCCTCATGTTGGGAACAATTTTGGCGATACTTTGAGAGATTCCATGAGAATAATTTGCAAGTCAATTAAATGCCATTTTTGACTTTTAACTTGTGAGAAGCAGCAATGACGCCAACTGGTATATCAACAAGTAACGTTGTCACGTTTTTTGACAACGTGATGTCATGAAAACTTCGACTTCATATGCGTGTAAAACGAATAAAATCGGCTAATTATCGGTGGACGCTTCGTTGTCTGCAAGTAAGACATATGCATGATACGGTTTGGCAGAGTGAGCCGATTAGTCTCCGCTCATACTCTTTTAATAAGTTAAATACCGACCTCAGCAATTTATAAGTAAATTCTTTAATATCCCTTTTCAACAATCGTAGAGTGTCTTTTACTTCAAAAGACTTAAACCTAAGAATATTATTGTTTGCTTAGATGCATTGTTTATTGTTAGATTCTTAATTAAGACTCTCTTTGAGACAATCTAAATCCCCTGCGTTTTCAGTCTGTAAAAGCTAATTATAAATAATTGAGAACAAATACATCAATGCTTCGACCTTTAGTGACAGGTTAATCCCTATTAAATCATTTTCCCCGTTGTATTGAGGAATTTGAATTGCAAATTATTTAAATCACAAATCCGTAGCCACGCCAATGCCTCAAGAGACATTTTCTTGCTCATTTGTATCGGCTATATGTTCGCAATGAAAATAGTGGATATACGTATACAAACTTTATAAAATTGTCGAATCATGTTGTACAGTTTCTGTATAACGCGTTCGATACATAAATAATGTTCAAATCGTCTATTTGGGCGTTGTGTCAATCATATATATTTATAATTCTACAAACATCACTCTCTTATGCAAAACAATCACAGATACAGTCCTAGATGAAACTGGCAGTATGGTAATTTCAATTTCGAAAGCAATGTGATTAATGCGTGCTATATAGTCAAACACATTTACAATGTATATCGTGCTTGTCCTGATACGACTTGTCATATAAATGTTAGATGTAACATAGATAAACAAGGGAATACGATACGGTATACCTATTCAAACACTATCGCAGTTTGTTTTACCATTGCATTTAACAAACAGCATTTACTTCAAAGTTTATATTTTAAAATCGATTTTACTTCTCCTGAACCATTTTTAGAGATATAAAACACACGTGTTTTTTTTTAATTTACTAGTCTTGAGCTATAAATTCAAATTAAAAAAATAATACATTCTATATATTAAATTAATTAATGACGACAATTTTAAAGTTAAGCCCAGCTAGAACCAAATAATGAGGCGAATCTCTCCGAAATATCAATATATCACAAAAACATGGAATTTTTTGATCCATAAGGATGTCTAATGTGCAAATTATCTCCGAAATGGATGCCATTTAGTAGAGTCAGAACGATGAAAATGAGGCCATAAAGCATAAACTAGTATTATATACTTCTATAATTGACGTATCTGAATAGATGTCGTTATTTTCAAACTAAACGTTTTGAATTAACAACAGTGTGCCATGCAGACATATGTTTCTTCTTTTGTATGTACCAGTATTGTACCGTATTTGCCGATATATATTATTTAAAAGTATGGATGAAAGTTGACCAGGAAATGTAGCATTCGAAGAACACAGTCAGTCAAAGGGTCCTATTATCATAGAACATATATTTTAAATGGAATAACAAGAAAAGGTGCATTAAGTTACGTTATTAAGCGATGGGAAAGTTCATATAAGCAGGATTTTATAATGGATATTTCGACAATAAAACACGTTTAAAAACATGTTTTACTGAAACAATGCGATAACTTGTTTAAAATCATTAAATGTTTTTAATTTTACAATATGTAAGCCTTTTAAGACGAAATTAATGTTTTATTTCATACCCCAGCCAATCTTGTTTTCGCTTCTTGGAGAAAGGGTTGTATGGGGTATGAAAGTTAATACTCGGACCACCATTGACCGTTCCTATGTGGTACTCATTGTTGTTAACCCTGTTTTGTGTTTATTGTACCAACTACTTTGCCTCCATGTCTCTTTGAGTTTGTTTTTAATGCATGCCACTAAGCAAAGTGGTTGCATATATCGCCAACATATTTACGTATAAATTATTTATAATGAATTTGTATATACATTAACTGAATAAAACTTATTAAAAAGTGTAACATTTACAAATATATATATTTTTCTTCTGTGATATTGATAAGGAGATCTCGTAATTTGCAACTTATTATTAGTAATACCGTATTACTGAAATGTAGGTGTTAAAAGAAACAGGAAATGTAGCATTGACAAAACACAAAAATCGAACCGGAAATGTACTATTCATAGACCACAGTCAGCCAAACAGATTACCTGGATCAATAAAATGACATATATGACATCACATTGCCTTATAAAGCCAAACTTTATCGGGCAGGAAAGTGAATATATGCATGAATCACGTGTTTCACAGTATAGTTACGTATGTTTACCATTGACCAGACAACTTCCATTACCTATGTCAAGGTCAACCATCGGGACCACGGTTTGGTATTGTTTGGAATTTCTCATCAGCGTGCTTTTATACATGACGAGTAAAGACTGGGTCAAATAGTGTATAAACCTAACCAGTATAACTACATAGAGCCGGTCCAGGGCGATCATGGTCCGGTAAATAAATACTGAAAATACGATCCCTAGGAAGTAACAAATACAAACAAGAAATAAAATGTGTATACTCTGTTTGATGTTACTGAGGCCTTTAAGGACACCGCTCGGTATCTGGATGACAGATTACACGTTGACAGCCCTTTCTGTTGTACAATGGTTAATAATAGATACCCTAAAGACCTTCTACTTAACAAAGCTATATTTCTGATACTAACGCTTCTTTTCTTGATTTACATCTCTCCATTAAAAATGGTGAAATAATTAGCAAAATATATGACAAGAGAGATGATTTTAATTTTGATATTGTTAACTATCCCGATTTAGATGGGGATGTTCCCCGAGAAACTTCTTATGGGGTCTATATGTTTCAACTAATTCGTTTTTTTAGAGCTTGTACTCGAGTTGAGAACTTTAATATTCGTTATCTTTGTAGAACTAAAAATATACTCCATCAAGGTTACCGTTACCATAAACTTCGTAAAACCTTTGCAACAATTTATTATCGTAACCCTGATCTTCTTTCCAAAAATAAAGGTAATTTAAGAACTCTTCTGCGACACGGACTATTACAACCTGAGTTTTATGGTGACGTGATTTACAAACTTCGTAAGATCCTTGGTCATGATCACTTTCATACTATCTTTGTTAAAAGGTTTATCAAAAAGAGATTATGACCCTATCATTTTGCAACGCACTGCATGCTTGGTGGTGGACCAATTTACAGTTCGCCACTATGCTTTCCTCTTTGATTGTGCGATGACCGGAAAGGATGTGGACCTTATGATCACGTCTACCTAAAGCCCAAAAGGACGGTGACGTTTGATGTTTGTCTGCAGTCTTGTCTTGTCGTGCCCTCAATGGTTTATTCTCTTGTTGCTCTGGCTTCTGCCAAGTCATTGAGTACATTCTTTGTGGCCTTCTGGCTACTCTTTATTTGTATTTATATATACACGAGCATCTTTGTGTTAATGCTGCCTTGTTGGTTAGAGAATAGTTCATGGCGGGTATGTCTTTATTTACACTGTTCCGTTTTTATTGGGTTGACGGTAGGATAAATGTGAGGTCTGGTGCACCCTAGAACCTGGTTTAAACCCCCAGCGGCCTTTTTTGCCACTGACCGTTCCAAGGCTGGAGCCCAATTGTCAACCATGTTGTGTTTGTGATATCTTATTTGGCCTTTTATTCATCTTTAAAGTTGTTCTTTGTTTCTGTGTGTGTTTGTGGTTGACAGTCGTCCGTGAATGCTGCTTTTCCTGTTCGATTTTTATATCTATATTTATAGCGTCTGCTCAAGAGATGTTATGTAATGTGCAACAACTCTCACTCCTCCTAGCTCCGGCTTAAGAGATATGCTACTTTAAAGCCACAAATATTGGGCTTGATGATCTCAAAGGTCCGCCAAGTAATAGCACTACTGATACATTTATTCGTGGTGTGAAACAATGTCAAGTTATTGTTATGTAAATGTTTCTGTTTAATACTATGATAAATCTTATGTAGAACTTGATGTTTGTAGCAATGGCATTGTGTGAAAACATTAAACAGACGAAAAACAAAACAGACTCCCAACGATGTACTGGATTCCCAAATTACACAAGAAACTATATAAAGCCCGTTTTATTTCCAATTTTATTTCTTGCACCACTACAAATATATCAAAACTTTTAACATCTTGTCTTACTGCCGGTAAAGATCACGATATACAATGTTCTGCTAAAGCTTATGAAAACTCTGGGATTAATATTAAACATTCAGGCTACGTTCTTAATAAAATTTGCAATAAACGTCAAGCTTTATCTATAATTATTTATGATTTTTCTACATTATATACAACTTTACCACACAATCTTATCAAAGACAAGCTTATTGCTCTAAATAAAAAGACGTTTGCTAGGGACAATACTACATTTTTGGCCTGTAACAATATTTACTAACAGCAGTTCATTAAAATCTTCAATAACATCTGCCTGGGTATCTGGTGAAAGACCCAACATAAACTCTCTTTCATAGCAATATAAAAACAAATCTTCGACAAGGCATACCAACAATTTGTCTATAAACGGTAGTTCCATACCTGACGAAAATATTATCTAATAGAAAAATAAGTGATTCTCTAACTTCATGGCAAGTCCATATAGTGTAATTGGCTACACATTTTCTTTTCTACTATGGTTAATAATATATATCCTAAAGAACTTCAACTTAACAAAGCTAATATGTCTGATACTAACGCCTTTTATCTTGATTTTAATTATTCCCATTTAGATAGTGATGTTCCCCGAGCAACTTCTTATTGGGTCTATGTTTCTCATCTTATTCGTTTTTCTAGAGCTTGTACTCGAGTTGGGGACTTCAACTAAAAATCTACTCCACAAGACTACCATTACGATTAACTTCGTAAAACCTTTGCAAAATTATATTATCGTAACCCTGATCTTCTTTCAAAATATAAAAGTAATTTAAGACCTCTTCTGCGACAAGGACTATCACAACCTGACATCTAAGGTGACGTGATTTATAAACTTTATAAGATCCTTGGTAATGATCACTTTCATACTATCTTTGTTAAACGTGTTAAAAGGTTAATCAACATATGTTATGACCCTAACATTTTGCAACGCACTGAATGCTTGGTGGTGGACCAATTTACAGTTCTCCACCATGCTTTCCTCTTCCATTGTGCGATGACCGGACAGGCATTTGACCCTATGGTGACGTCTACCTAAATCCCAAAAGGACGGGGACGTTTGCTTTTTGTCTGCAATCATACATATCAACGATATATTCTCTTTTTTCTCTGGCTTCTGCCAAGTCATTGAGTATCTTCTTGGTGGCTTTCGAGACTATTGGTTTTATATATACACAAACTTCTTTGTGTTTTACTTATATTGCCTATTAATGCTGCCTTGTTGTTAAGAGAATAGTTCATGGCGGGGATTTCTTTATTTGCACTGTCCTGTTTTATTGGGTATGGTAAGTGTGAGGTTTGGTGCACCCTAGAACCTGGTTTAAACACCCATCGGCCTTTTTTGCCACTGACCGTTCCAAGGCGGTAGCTCTATTTTCAACCCGTTTGGTGTTTGTGACGTCATATGCCTTTTTTCCTTGTTAACATACCCATTCATGTGTGTCGTTTTGCGTGTTTTTGGGTTTACTGTTCCTGTGAAGGCTGCATTTCCAGTTCGACTTTCATACTTATTTTTATATAAACAAACAGTCATACAAGCAACATGTAGGTCATTCAAGTGTGTTGCTGCTTTAGCTCTAACAACAGAAGGCAACTGAGGTAATGGTGAAGAGTGACACTGCCGACAACGCTAAAGCAATTACACATTGCATGATATGTCATTGAAAATGCTAATTCATGCATGTTCGTGACCCGGAATTAAAAGTAAAAAACAACAAATATTTGAGAGTGATTATGTCGCACGGCTCTTTAGTTCTAATCTGAGGCCATTTGTTATAGCTGGCTGAATCGACCAGTTACCTCTTCACTTTCGGATGAACAGATGGCACAGTAATGGCGGAAGTTGTGTTTTGTGTATCGATGGATTCGATGTAAAGCAATGTCTGTGCGGTGTGACCTTGTTACTTTTTGGTAAGTTTAGGTATTTTGCGAGCTTTTTAACGAGGTTTCTTGTCCACTGGCATATTTACATACTTTGATGATGCCTCTTGCGTAAGCACGTTGATTGAAATGGCGTATAAAAGCAAAAAGTCAAATGAAAACATCGACAACAAGTGAAAACTGTGTCTACCGGATGTAAACATTTGACTCAGAAACGTTCGATTCATGATTATTTTGTATAAAATGATATATAGGGTTCTATAGAAACCACAGCGTCCGAACGCAATGACATCGTAGGTCCGCACTGTACTGCAAACAAGGATTTGAAACTACAATGAAAGAGACAAAAAACAACAGAAAGGGTGGTGAAGACAGGGTAACCGACTTGGAACGGTCAGTAGGCAATAAGGCCTACTGGTTAGCTTGAATCGATTTTATATGCGCACAATCCTCGCTATTATCAGCGCCCAAATAGACAAGACAGTGTAAACAAAACTACATCCCATCAAAAGGAAATCTCTAACAATAAAGTCCACATCCAGAGAAACTAACTAAAGATATACATACAAAATAATAAACATCTCAGGATGTATCCAGAATCGTACTGAACAACCATAGTAGTTGCAGCTAAAGAGAAAACCAATCTAAACCTCATTTCTACCCTTTTTGTCATCACAATAAAACAGGACAGTGTTAATAAGATATCCCCGTCAGGTTATATTCTCTAACAAACAAGGCAGCATTAATAGGCAATATAAGTAAAAAACATAAATGATAATTTATATATAATATAAACAAATGCATAGAACATCCCAACGCAAGCACTCTATGACTTGGCAGAAGCCAGAGCAACAAGAGAACAAACCGTTAACGATATGTCAAGTCACAACTTAAGACAAACTTCAAACGCTATCGTCATATGATGATCTAGGTAGAAGTAATCACAGGGTCCAAAATATGTCCGGTTATCGCACAATCGAAGAGGAAGCATAGTGGCGAACTGTTAATTGGTCAACCACTAAATATGCAGTTGCAAAATGATAGGATTATTACCTTATGATAATCCTTGTCTCAGAAGAGTTCGTTCTTAAATTACTTTTATATTTTATATGCATTTTAAAAGTAAATCAGGCTTACGATAATAAAATCTCTCTTGTCATAGATTTTACGAATTATTTTTACCATGTTTTATAGAGAGAAAAAACGACAGTCTTAAATGTTAGCTTTGTTGAGAAGTTCTTTAGGATAGGTAGTATTAACCATAGTATAAAAGAAAGGATTGCCAAGCGCAATATGTCATCCAAATACCGAGAGGTGTCATTAAAGGCTTCAATTACATCTGCCCGAGTATCGTATGAAAAACTCAACATGAAGTCTCTTTCATTACAAAACAAGAACACATCGGCGAAAAGGGGTGCACTGTTCGTACCATTACGAATACCAACAATTTGTCTATAAACGGTAGATCAATACCTGACACAAATATTATCTAATATACAATAAGTGCTTGATAAACTTTTTGGCAGGTCAACATATTTGTCTAAATTGCCATTAACAAATAAAGCTTTAATATTGGTATAGGTCAACAATGTAAATGGTTCTTAGGATTTTTTTAATGAGAGCAATACTCCTGTCTTTGATAAGGTGATGTGATAAGGTTGTATATAGTGTTGAGAAAGTCATAAGAACCCATACATGACACTTGACGTTTATTGCAAATGTTTTTAAGAACGTCGCCTGAATTTTTATATTAATCAAAATAAATTAATCCCAGAGTTGTCATAAGCGTTAGCCCACTATTGTTTAACGTGATATTTAACGGCAGTAAGACAATAACGTTTTGAGGAGATGTTAGCAGTGGTACAGGCACTATAATTCGAAATAAGCTGGGCTTTAGTCGTTTTCGGCCGTTTCCAAAGGTCCATTATCATACTCTTTTTTATAAGGCTGTTTAAGTAATTTAGGAATCCAGTACAAAGTTGGAAGTTTTGCTTTTCGTATTCCCAAGCCTTGAAAGTATTACACCGAGTGATATGCGTGGAAACAACATCATCCTCATTAGAATAAACAGGAGTATACGAATTAGTGCTAACGATCGAGTTCCAGAGATAAAACATGGCGTAATCTAGGCGTCAAACAATAATTACATTATTATCTATTTATCAGCAGGAACGAAAACACAGGTATTAATATACAAACTGTTTGAAGTATTATCTAATTCTTGAATTCCCGATTTTAAATAATGAAACAAAAACCTAGATCTCGGAGGAAGAAAAAGATGTTGCTAGCAGTATACAGGTTAATACGGGTAAATATAATTTTAAGAATTGATTTTTTTTCAAGTAGAAAGAGAGTGCGGGTCTTCATGTTCTCTACGACAATATGTTATACTAATTCCTCAACTGACTGGGCAATCTGAGCACGACATGCATTAAAACCAATAATTGAAGGTAATCTATATCTTGGACCTTCATAAAACAAATTCTGAATTTGTTTCTCTTGCATACCGGATAAGGATATCCGCGTTTTACTTGGGTGATGGACAGTTGCATGACGTCATTGTGTAAATAACCATGCTAAACCTTAGTAGTTGGCGATGCAAACGCGCAGAATATTAGTGATATGCCAAAAAAAATCAATCATGGTGATCTAGTGAAGACAGGGCAATTCCAACTCTCGGTATAATTGTTTCAAAATCAATAAACCGCTTAATATTGGAATTTCTCTATCTTCTCCGGATACCCATGAAATATTCCTATAATCAACAATAGCCACTCGGAATGAATAGTCTCTTTGGCGATATATGTTTACGTTAACATAGAGAATGGATTATAATTGCAAACGCGCCGATTTTGATAAGTTGAATGACTTATTTAGATCAACAGACTGGACATTTTTGCATACATATTCTGTAGATATCGCTGCCAATAGATGTATTAATAAACTTACCGATCTCATGAAAGAATGTATTCCAACAAGTTTCGTAACAATTCGTCCAAATGATAAGCCCTGCTATTATTCAGAAGTTCGTATAGGCAATCTATCGGATTGGCGCGTATATAAAGACCTTCTATATAAAGTTAATTATATGAAAAAGCATGCTAAAGAAATATGTTTTAATCTGAACGAGAATTTTCTGTAAGTGATATGAATTCTTCAAATCCTCGACAGTACTGGAAAATAATCTTTTAATGACTTTCTTACATCAACATCAACTGTTGACGACACCGATGCCACAAATTATACCTAAGACGATACATACTATAAATGATATTAATATTTCTGATATCCTATCAACTTTTGTGATAAATAAAGCCAGTTGACCAGATGAAATAAGCCATCGAGTCCTGTAAGAAAATTCAAAAACAATATGTCTCCCCCTGTGTATTCTGTTTAACCGTTCAATTCAAGAAAGCATATATCCATAATGCCGGAAAATAGCTAATGTTATGCCACTTTTTAAATCAAGTGATAAAGATTCACCATCAAATTATAGACCAATAATTTTATCGTTAATAATTCGTTGGAGAAGTTATGGAACGCTTGATATTTTTAAGATTTTACTTACCAATAATTTAATATTAACAAGAGGCCCAAGAGGGCCTGTGGACGCTCTACTGGCTAAAACAGCTCTTATAGATTTAGATAGATATAGCTAGATATAGCTCTCTTCTCCTATAGATTTAACAAAGAAAAATACAATATAGCATTTTTCAACAAATCAAGGGCCATAACTCTGTTATTACTAACAAGATCTAGCTAGTTTTCGAAATTGTCCAGGATTTCATTGATATACCGCGCTTTGCACAACTAGACATCATACTGAAGCTTCCTGCCAAATTTCGTAGAAATCCAACAAGCAGTTTAAGGAGTAGCGCCGACAAGAAATTTAAAATAAAAATGTCAAAGGGCCATAACTCCGTCAAAAATCAGCGAACTGGAACAAAAGCGTGATATGCACAACTAGACATCATACCGATGCTTCCTGCCAAGTTTCGTCGAAATTCAACAAGGCATTTAGGATGAGTAGCGCGGACAAGAAATTTTAAAGTAAGTGTCAAGTAATTAAAAAGATAAAGAAAAAATTTAAAAAAAAAAAAAATTCAAATCAATCAAAAAAAAAAGAAAAAAAAAAAAGAAATTAAACAAAATTGGAACTGAAAAAATAAATAAATTAAAAACTAAAAAAAAAATAAAAACAGCTTTTGCCTATCCAAGCCTAAGTAAAACTGACCCCCAGGGTGGGGCCAAATATGACCAATAGGCCACCATTTGAACAAACTTGGTAGCATAAGCTTATAGCAAATGCAAAATATTAAACCTCTTGCTCTTGCAGTTTCAGAGAAGAAGATTTTTTAAGTTTTTCCCTATACATGTCTATGTAAAACATGTGACCCTTGGGGCGGTGTCAAATGTGACCCGAGGGTCACAATTTGAACAAACTTGGTAAAGGACCATAAGCTTAGAGCAAATGCAAGATATTAAACCTTAAGCTGTTGCAGTTCCAGAGAAGAAGATTTTTTTCAGTTTTTCCCTATACAAGCATTTATGTAAAACTCTGACCCCGGGGCGGGGCAAGATGTGACACCAGGGTCACCATTTGAACAAACTTGGTAAAGGACCATAAGCTTATAATAAATGTTTAATATCAAACATCTGGCTCTTGTAAGTTTCCGAGAAGAAGATTTTTAAAAAAAAAGATCCTTTCTAAGTCTATGTAAAACTGTGACCCTTGGGGCGGGGACAAATTTGACCCCAGGGTCAGCATTTGAACAAACTTAGTAGAAGACCATAAGCTGATGCTACATGTAATACATGAGAGCTCTGTGCCATGTGGTTCCAGAGAAGAAGATTTTTTTTCATTTTTGCCTATACAAGCCTATGTAAAACTGTGACCCTTGGGGTGGGGCCAAATGTGACCCCTGGGCCAAATGTGACCCCTGGGTCACCATTTGAACAAATTTGGTAGAGGACCACAAGCTTATAGCAAATGCAAAATATTAAACCCCTGGCTCTTGCAGTTTCAGAGAAGAAGATTTTTTAAGTTTTTCCCTATACATGTCTATGTAAAACATGTGACCCTTGGGGCGGGGCCAAATGTGACCCGAGGGTCACCATTTGAACAAACTTGGTAAAGGACCATAAGCTTATAGTAAATGCAAAATATCAAACCTCCGGCTGTTGTAGTTTCCGAGAAGAAGATATTTTTTTTTAAAAATCCTATATAAGTCTATGTCAAATTGTGACCCCATGGGCGGGGACAAATTTGACCCCAGGGTCACCATTTGAACAAACTTAGCAGAGGACCATAAGCTGATGCTACATGTAATACATGAGAGCACTGTGCCTTGTGGTTTCAGAGTAGAAGATTTTTTAAAGTTTTTTCCTATATGTCTATATGAAAAACATGCAAAACCTCAATATACAAATTTTGGAACCCCGGGGCACGGCCATTTTTGACCCCGGGGAATTTATTTGAACAAACTTGATAGTCTAGGCGTTGGCGATCATTTTAAAATAAAAACTGTTGAAATCTGTCCAGAGGTTCTGGAGGAGAAGAGTTTTTAAGGTTTCGACTATATATGGTAATGGCAGCCATCTTGGATGTAGCGCTGACCTAATTTTAACAAATCTAAAAAGCATTCATCTAAGGATCATCCATGTGAAGTTTGTTCAAAATTAGCCAAGCGGTTTCTGAGGAGAAGTCGTTTGAAGAAAAGTTAACGGACGGACGACGGACGACGGACGGAAGACGGACAACACACCATCCCATAAGCTCTGCTGGCCCTTGGCCAGTAGAGCTAAAAACCAGTCTGGTTTCTTACCTGATCACTCAACAGTTTATCAACTAATTGATATGTATAATCAAATATGCAAAACGATTGACGAAAACAAATTTATATGTATGGTATTTGTTGATATATTCAAAGCCTTCGATCGTATCTGGCACGCAGCTTTAATTTCTAAACTCTGACAACATGGCATTTCAGGCATCCTTATTAATTGGATAAATAATTATATAACTGATCGAAAACAACGAGTTTCGTTGGTTCTCTTTTTCTAAAATAAAAAGTCCAAATGCCAACGCTGAATATCATAAACATCTAGGCATAACCCTTAGTCATAATAGGTCCTGGCATCAACATATTTCAAATATTGTAACATCTGCGTCTAAGGTTCCAGGTTCAATGAAATAAATGAAATTTAAATTAAAACGTCAAACTCTTAATCAAATATATAAATCTTATAGTATGGGATAGTTGTACGAATTACGAAAAAGATCATTTAGAAAAGATACAAATATGAAGCCGCGCGAATAGTTACTGGTCTGACTCGTTCTGTCTCTATATAAAAATGGTTAACTGAAATTGTTTAGGTGTCTCTGTCCGATAGAAGACATATCCAAAGTTGATAATTACCTATAAGTTTAAAAATGGAGATTTACCGAGTTACTTGAAAGAAATATTCCCCAGATACTTTACCTAGAAGAACAGAATTGTCTTCGAGATCAGTCTTACCGTCATCTCTAAAACTTTGGAATGACATTGACATTAACATTCGCGAAGCACAATCCCTTTCGAGTTTTGAAAATAGACTTAAACATACTTTAAACAACCGATAGTACCCAAATACGCCATATTGGGTGATAGATACCTTTCAATTCTACATGCGCGTTTGCTAAACAACTGTAGCAATTTAAACGCTGATCTCTATCTTAACCATTTGAGGGATAATCACAATTATGTATATGGTAATGGTGTTGAAGATGTTGAGCATTACTTGTTTAGATGTGTAATTTTCAGAAATGAAAGACGACAATAATTTTCAGACACTCGTATATTTCATCCTTTAAGTCCTTGCAAACATTTATACGGCATCGACCAACTAACGGACGAGGAAAACCATATTATATTTACTCAAGTTCAAAACTATATTAAAAACACTAAACCTATCCAAAATCCTTAACTGTGTATCGATATACCGTTATATTTTGTCTATATCAACTGTCGTTAAGTTTCTATCTGCCTGAACGGAGATATGGGGTGTTATGTCGGTGGAAATTTCGTGGGGGTAGAATGGCACGGCAGAGTTTAATTTTTTGGATTTTTGTCTCTATTTTTCTGATCAGGTTTATATTTAAATGTATTGTTACAATTTCAAACCGATAATCACGTACACTTTTTCAGCCACACTGGAGAGAACTGTAACTAATGTTGTAATAACTTCGATCCATTTCTATATGTTGCTATGAATATTGTGAATTGACTGCAATAAAATATTGTTAAACTAAACTAGAGAATGTCTTATATTATACAATACACAAACAATAAAGCCAAGTCGAATGACGAGTCTCTATATTTCTTTGACAACATATGTGTATAAAAGAAGTTCGTTTAGTTCCTTGGTTGTATAAAACACGTTTCGTGTTTTGAATAGCAATTTTATTTGTCTTCACATTTATTAATATGTTGACAATCTCGCTTAGGCTCAGTCGCTCTGAATGTGTCAGTACCGTCGTTACATTCGATTTACTTAATCCTTCTTAACTATTTGCAAGATTTGGTATAGTAATACATTTATAGAACGCTTTACTGGGTTTCGCTGTTTCGTAAAAATGCAAATAATATTCTCCATTAAAATCCGTGCATGTTTCGGTAATAGTAAATTCATCGCTTGCTATAAGCCTGAACGAAATATTGCTTTTTACTTTAATGCTTTCAGTTGCATGATTTTTTATTTTGATTTGTCAATTCGATGCTTATCGTTAATCGTATTTACAGAGTTTGTTTCAACTTTGAACGCATATATAGTAATGTATCGATATATTTAATTTTAAGCTGACCCTCAGACCTGCAAATGTTTCCATTCTCTCATGAATTTAAGATGTAGAAAATATATGCAAGACTTAGTATACATTGTTCCAACGAACAATGTCAAAGTGTGAACATTAGATAAATTGAATAGACTGAAAACTGAGATCGTATAAATGTTCTACGTAGTTCTATGGAAAAGAAACATGTTACATGACAACTATATATTATCAGGTGTATATATATTTGGAAATATATCCTCTGTGACATATGATATACGTATTGAGACAAGCTTATTAATCAATGAATAGTCTTAGTCATAGCAATGTAGATGTAGATGCAGACTAAACTTCTATCTTCAGCTTGATGATAGCGTCTGATATTTGCCTTACCTATCGTCTTGTCGTATTTATACGAACACCCAGACAAGTAAACTGTTTAAATCACCGCGACTGTAATATTCAACTTGTCATGTGGAAGGCTATGCTAGTTTAAAAAGTGAGTATGATAATGGACCTTTGGAAACGGCCGAGCACGACATATACGAAATATCGCAGTCTCGGTTTGATTGAGACTGTTCATGAGCGGTAGTGAAATATGCTAGCTACCGCTCACGCCCTCTAGCCCCGGATTGGGTTGTCTTTATCTGCATTCCCCACCCAAACTCCAACCCCAGCCCTATACTTTAATTAAAAACAGCTGAGTGTTTTGCTTTTGATATTGCTTGTGTTGTGTATCCTCATCCAGCGACATGTGCTTGTATGACATTTGCACATAGCCTACATATAACCCCACCTTGTCATATTAAACAACAATAAGCAATTATGAGTTACTTCTACCATGTTCATGTTGTGTTCTCATAGACGTCGCGTACAATACTGGTGTCATCGAGGGTTACATCATTTTCGACGTTACGTTAACGAAAATAACGTCAAATTATCTTCAACGACGTTGAAAACATACATATATGTTCTCAACTATAGTTAGATAAATGCACTACTTGTAACACATGTTTTTGTGTTTTATGGATTCAGGATAATTAAAAATACCATTATACTTTTAATGTTTTAAGATTTATATACATATGTTATTGTTTAATATCTATTTAGACAGACAAGTATGAAAAATAAAGTAATGAGAGCACATAACTGTATCACTACAAAACATTTTACACACTAACGAGAATGTATATTAATGATGCTGCGGGTACGACAGCTATAAATCGTTCGTTTATCTACAGTTCTGTAGTTCAAAGGATTGGGGTTGTATTATCGTAATACAATCCTGAAGACATTTCCGTTCCCGCAGGAAGCATAGTGCCCCAGGAGTCTGTTGTATCTATTATGGAAACATGCAGTGTTTTGTTAACCTTTAACAAGCAATAGTCTAAATCCGGATCGTCAGTATATACAGCTATGACTTGTCCAGAAGTGACCAGTTCTTTCCTCAATAACACTGGTGGTACTTAGTTCGATCCTGTCCGTGTCATTTGTCTTTTTACGAGTTGTTCCAACAAAAGGCGTATGTTCACACATGTTGAGGTTTTTATTTATGCACTGCTGGCAGTTGAAGCATGACAGTTCTTGTCCAGGGACATTAGAATCTACCCGTACATGGAGAACACTACGTATGTTAGTTACTGGCTTAAAGTTCAAGGCTTGTCTTCACCACCCTTTCTGTTGTTTTGTTGTCTCTTTCATTGTATTTGCAAGTCCTTGTTTGCAGTGCAGTGTGGACCTACGATGCCATTTTTTCATTTCTTTTGACATTGTCTAAGTATCGGAACACTCGTCTTTCGTTCTGACTATTTGTTAGATTGAGGTTTTCTGTGGCGTATGTTTACAGATGCTCAGTAGGGACTTTCAGATTTTCTTGATATCTATAGAATAGTCATTTTATATCAAATAAAAGTAAAGATTTTGCATCTTATTAAGTTCCGTAGCAGAGTACAGGTAGGAAAAACAAAATGAACGCTATTGATATTGATCAATACACGTTTATTTACCCATATAATGATAATTAACGCACCATGTTGTTTAACGCGTAAGGTTGCTAAAAAACTATAGATGGGACAAAGTGTCGGACAACTATTTTTCAATAACAGAGATAAAAATGATCGTTCTTTGTAGCAAAAGCCATATATCAAAATAATCTACTAAAAAAATTATTTCTTTAGTTAAAGTATGTTTTAATTTAAAAAATCAAACTATAATTTTCCTGACGAAAAAGTACAGACATACAGCAAAAATGCAATTTTTTAAAGAATGGGACATTTTAAAGGACAAAGTTTTTTTTCAAGTGCATAACAAATAAATAATGGTTATTAAACGCACTTACTTGTAATATTGTTCCCTGGGACATTTCAGCCGCTTTTCATTTTCTTGCTTTTTTTTTTCTAACGGAACACAGACGTCATGACATCATGGAAGGAAACAGATGTCATTTAAAGAATATCAAGATTTCATAAAAAATCCCTCGCTATTTACTCAAATATCAGCATTTGCTCGTTACTATAGAAAAGGAAATGTAACGCGGGACATCAACATTTTGACGTTAATTTCAATAATTAGCATGTCTTAACAATTACAAAATCCCAGTTTTATTGATAATGTTATCAGCACTCCAAAAAGAAAACAATGACCTTGAAGTGATACTTAACACGTTATATATAATATATGTAAACGAAATAGAGATCGCTCTTTTAATGAAGCGGTCGGCATTTTTTGGATGTGACAGTAGTATTGTGCGCGACGTCATAGCTTTCTGTACAACGTTACTTAGGTTTTTCACAACATAATTATATGCGTATCTCATTGCATGAAATAGTAGTTCTATAACAGCATATATATTGCACTAAAAGAGACGTGATTGGGGTTAGATTGTGTAAACAATCTGTTAATCTTGTCAATGTAGTTGACAGAGATTGCAGCATGTGCAATTGTCCACACTATTTTTGTTTATTGTATGTACATGTGCTGTCAATAGCTAGGTTTATAATGATTCAAATGTGTATAAGGAAATAAGACATTTTAAGAAGAATTCTTCCATTTTTGTTAGATGAATAAATATATGGATAAGATGCAGCAGCTATGATAAAATATTATTCAATACAATATGTTTATTTCGAAATTAAATTAGAGTAAGATTAAAACAGAAAAGTACGCTGCCATTAAAAACGATACGCTTCAAATTTAAAAGATTTCTGCTAACAACGGTTGCCAGGGGCGCTCTCTATTGAACTGAAATATCTAAATCACCACGTTTACTCTGTTCTAGTTTTCTTTATTAATCCTTAATTATATTATTCTTTATACACAGATGATGGCGTCTGCGATCAGAACACGCAATATTGCAATCACAAGGTCTTATTATTAAATAAAGTCATATTCAGAACAGAAAAATCAATCTGTTAATCCTAAAAGTCAAACGAATAAACTTCAAAAATTTAATTAAATTGTAACTCTTTCGTAAGAACGTTTGCACTTATTTATAGAGATTAAACTCATATTTCCTGCTGTCGGAATGAGAATGAATTGATTTCCACGAATTTATTTGACAGCTAACTATACCACTGAGACGATTGTAGGAAATGTGCCTTTTGGGGTAATATAAAGTAGTCATTTTATTGAAATACTGAGATGCATTTGTAGTAGAACGATATAGAACTACAACTGGGTACTGCCACAATCTCATTTTATGGCTATCAATTACTCTGGAGATCAAGAAAGTAGTGATAATATCTAACCTCATGCTGTGCTCATGCAGTGCAGTGGCCAGCAAAAATGAGCAGTTTTTAGACCACTGTATGTTGGACTGAGTAATTATAAACTACAAAGCCTAACCCTTCTTGCATATTTGTCAGGTCAATTTGACAGTTGTAATAAAAACAACACAACACCAAATGCATATATGTATCTGTCACGGTTCTTAGATATCTAACAGGTAGAATAAGGTTGCATTGTCCGAACGGTTAACACAGTCGGTAGATCATTGGAACGGTAGTCCGAAGGTCCCGAGTACGAGCCCTGGTCTTGCTGCACATTGTACTACCTGTTTGATGTCTACGAACCGTGACATACTACCCCTACATATTGAAATTCGTCCTCAAAGTTCCATGGGTGCAGAGAATCATTTGCATGTTTCTCGCAGTATTCTCAGTCACGGTCCTGTCGGGATCGCCAAATATTACAGGGCTAGAAAAATGTGCACCCAGACCACGGGTTGAACCCAGGACCTTCGGACTACCGTTCCGATGCTCTACCAACTGAGCTAACCGGTCGAACATGCAACATCAATCTACCTGTTAGATATCTATGAACCGTGACATACTCCCCCTAAAGATTGAAAAATGTGCAGCCAGATCGGGGCTCGGATCCGGGACCTTCGGGCTACCGTTCCGATGAGCTAACTGGTCAGACAATGCAACACCTGTTAGCTACCTATGAACCGTAACATACTCCCCCTACAGATTGAAATTCGTCCTCGAATTTCCATGGGTACAGAGAATCATTTGCAAGTTTATTCAGTCACGGTCCTGCCGGATCGCCAGATGTCACAGGGCTAGAAAAATGTTCAGCCAGACCGTGGCTCGAACCCGGGACGTTCACCCAGCGGCCTTGGCGCCACTAACCGTTTCATGGCGGTACTCCTATTGTCAACCCGTTTATATGTATTGTGTATCGTCTATACACCTACACTACAGACATGTTGTTTAATTACCAGTACAACCATTAGTTTCGACAATGGAAACATTAAGGACAGAAACATGTATATGAAGAAATGCATCTACGCACATTGAGCACTTCTCATATTACAACGTTCGTTGAAATTCTTGCTGTCTGATAATTGAATGTTTGTGGAATTTTCTTTTGAAGACGTCTATTCTCTAAATGCAGGTAAGAGAACATTTCGCCGTGATCTAATTGTATGTTGGTATCGCTCTTCATCGCGCATACTCACTTTGTAAAATGTACATTGGACATTTGGTGACATTTGCTCTAAAGGAACATATTAATTTAAAACCCAAAATAAAAGTCGGAAAATATGAAGAATTCAATCATGCGATAGTTACAGGACACTGCTTGGTTCTTGTATTGTCCGTTACATTGTGTTTCGCCCGAATGTTAAATGGATTCTTCTGTTATAAGCAGTACATTATATGTATATAAATAATCGGTCATTTATATTTTAAACTGTCCGCCATTACTTTGCTACTGCCTCCGCTGGTAGAAATATGGTTTGTCTTTCGATTAATAATTTCGTTTAAGAAGTTCGCGGAATGCAACAATCCTGTTTTCGCGGCAAGTTCACATTGCGTGTTTTAATAAAATAAGTTAAATTTGAAATTTACCTGCTCAATATTCAATCAGAATTTACTATTTTAATACACCATGTCAAATAACTCGTTTCAAACATATTTTATGATCCTATCTAAGCGTACGTGTTGTTTATCAGAGACGTAGCCAGGCTGATGTTCGGGCTTCAATTATTTTTCACATTGCTGCATTCGAGGACCTGACCTATCCCATGTCAGCAAACGGTCATTGTCCAAATAGGAATATTAACTGATCTGTTTATTACATTCTCTAAGCAGAAGAAGCTGCATTAGATTATTTTCTTAAACGGTTAACTTCTCCACGATCACATGAAAGTGAAGAACAACACTATATGACGTCATCATTCTGTAATATGAATCTGGCACTAACACACCACCATACGGCTATCGTGCCATTGTGCTCGTGTATACGAACTCTGTTAATGATTTGGACAAGATTATAGTGTTTTGCTGTCAAACAGCAACGAATAATTGCATGCTTGTTTGTTCCGTGTGAAAAATGAATACATAGAGGATATTTGTTGGACTGGAGTAAATATAGGATTTATTTTCATCGAGAAGTGAGAATTTTTTTCCCTCACTAAGAGATAAAAATAAATCCTATATTCATGACAAAACAAAAAATATTCTTTTATTATATACTAACAACCTTAGAAAATGTCTTAGATCTAATAAAAAGAAGATAAAAGTCACGCGCAAGAACAATGACGTCAATAACGCCAACAAGTCAACAGTTGCGTGACGTCATTGTTTATATTTTCACAGTGAAAATATAAACAATGAAAATATAAGGATTTATTTTAATCATAAAATCCACTATTTCACTGGAAAATATATAATAAAATCAAACAAGGAATAGACTGACTATTCGTTATGGCCTAGTGGATAGCGCGCACAACTCTGTGGCACCAATAGGTTACTTAGATGTGTTTATAAGCTAGACATTTCACCCAGCCTCAAGATTCAGTTCATTTTTATGGCTATTTTAGATGTATACATTTTGTGTCATATGCAACTCGTTTAACCATTTTCTTGCTAACTCTGTTGCAATTTTATAGGATAACATTGCATCATAACTGGATCTGCATCCTTTTGCAACTTTAAGAAATATCGCTATATGAAGCGGTCTTATAGGAGTTGGACTATTGCTCGAGAAATGTGGAAATGTTATCTCTTTAAGCTAGATACATATGTATCTGTAACTAGGGAAAATATCTATTTAAGTGTTTAACTATCTACAGACTTCAACCTGGGAAAAAATAGAATTTACAGATGGCAATGTGGGTATATGTGACTATTATAAATGCACTCATTCCATTTGTTTTAATTAGCTGAGTAATGTTATCATTGACTTGCATTGCCACTAAATACGTGCATTACCGTCACCACGAGCAACTTGTAGTACAGTCATCTAATTGCATTACCGCCAGCAACGTGCAGTAACGTCACAACCAGAAACTTGTAGTACCGTCATCTAGTTGCATTACCGCCAGCAACGCGTAGTAATGTCACCACCAGCAACTTGCAGTACCGACATCTACTTGCATTACCTTCTTTCAACGTGCAGTAGCTTGCAGTACCGTCATCTAGTTGCATTACCACCATCAACTTGCAGTACCGCCACCAACAGAAACTTGCAGTACCGTCACTTAATTGCATTACCGCATGCAACGTGCAGTACCGTCACTACCAGCAAATTTCAGTACAGTCATCTAATTGCATTACCACCAATAAGTTGAGAACACCGTCACCACGAGCAGTTGACAAACCTTCAACTCCTTGCATTACACGTAGTAAGTTGCTCTACCTTCAACTTCTATTGATGCCCTGTTCCACAGAAGGCAGAAACAAATTGTAGACTAGGAACGTTCAGTGACACAAAATGACGCTTGGGGTTTAAACCAGGCTCTAGGGTGCACCAAACCTTCAACTAACCCATTATAATGGGAGAGTGTCAATACATATTTCTCCTCCAGATTATATTCTCTAACAAAAAATAAATACTGATAAAGGTGATCATTTGGGAGCAACAAACACAATTACGAGAATAAAGCAGCAGACTCGGTTTTATTGAGCCTGTCAATGAGAAGAAATTTAAGAAGCAACACCTCTCACGCCCCCAGCACCCGTTAAGCGGTATTCTACTTAAACTCTATATATACTGGACTCGTTTGTCCCGAAGGACCAGTAAAAATAACACCACTGATTCGTAGCACGGGGAGACTTTTTACAGCCACCACACTGCACAAAAACGAATGCTATTGTGACTTTTAATAAATACTATTAAAGGTGATTCTTTGGGCGCAACACACATAATTAGGAGAATAAAGCTGCAGACTCGGCTTTATTGGGTCCTTTCATGAGAAGTAATTTAAGAAGCAGCATGAGCATTATTAAGCAATCCAAGTATAAAACATAAATGATGATGTACTCGTATATATGAACATAAAAAAACACAAGCCTAGAAAGCCAAAAGCAAGTACTCAGTGAATTGGTAGAAGCAAGAGCAGCAAGAGTACAAACAAACCATTAAGCGTACGACAAAGCAATATTTACGACAAGCATCGGACGCTACAGTCCTTTGAAGATTTAGGTAGACGTCATCATAGTTACCCAAATTGTGTATGAAGGTGCGTACAAATAAAACCTTAACATATTTGATCAAAACCAGTAATTGACATTCGATAGAGAGTTAAAGACCTATTTCCTGTTGCATTTGGGGTGGGGTGGGGTGGGGTGGGGGAGAGGGGCAGGGATGAGAGAATTTGTATAGCTCACTCTATATCACTGTTAGACATACATGTTTATGCGAAAATGATGTTATTCACATTTTTATCAGATAATACAGATTGTGTATGAAACCAACGTATTAAAACATAAAAGCAGTGTTTCTTTAGTTGTGTGTTGATGTGTTTTTCTTCTGAAAATAATTAATTATCAACAAAGTTTATATTAACACAGCTTATATAATTCATTTTATTTTGTTCTTCATAAAAGTAATGTTTAAAGTATTTTATACTGCTATACCCTCGATTATATTCAATATACCAATGCTTTTCAAAGAGAAAACGTTATTGGAGCCTCAGTTTATATACCGAGCTTTCCATGTTTTTTCCAGTGATATTTAACGTTAGGAAATATCATAAATAAGACTACCAGAGGAGTGGGTTCTTCAAATACACCCAATTTGTATCGTTTATTTGTATAATCTTATTTATGGGTCTGTTTGATGCATTCTGAATCCCTTGTGTTTTGTGTAAAGGTTTACTATGAATAATTGAAAGCAAGTAAATCAACGTGTTGGACTTATGGTGACAGGTTAATTCCTACTAATTCATTTTGTCCCGCTGTATCGATTATTTTGTAATTCAAATGAACTTAATTTGTCACAAGACCAACGAAACAATTTAAATTGCTCGTTCTTTGTTGCGCTGTTGACGCAAAGAAACTACCGTGTTACACGTTTTTTACGTGTATTAACGTCTCGTTATTTACAAACGAATTCACACACACACACACACGCACGCACGCACGCACGCACATGTGTTTTAATAGATGGTGACCATAATGGCATAAATATGCCGTGAAGATAGAAAACATCATTGTCTCGCCCACGATAGTAGGTACCGAGACATAGCAGTAACTTTTCCGGAGGCGGCGGACACATTTTAGATCAACTATATCTCAACAACTGCTGCTCGAATTTTTCTGAAATTTTGTCAGATATTTTGTTGGGTCAAGGGACAGCACATAATGCCAACATTAAGAAGGTCAAGGTCATAGTTGTTCCCCAAAACTTAATCTTGATTAGGTAACTTAACTTTGGTTAAGCAAGTTAATCTCAGATAATTGTATCTGATTGCCTCGTTTTCTTTGATTGATACTTGGTCATATGTATTTTTGCCATTGGTTGACATCATTGAACGACAAAAATATCAAGGTAAAGGTCATGTTTTGCGTTATTTACCCTTAACATCAGTTTGGTTAGGTAAGTTAACTTCAGTTAAATTTTTCTGATAATTTTAATTTTTTTTGTTTGATACTTGGTCGTAGTATTGTTGGCATTGGTGGACATCACTGAACGACACAAACACCAAGGTCAAGGTTTTAGTTTGCGATATTTTTCCCAAACATAACCTTAGTTAGGTAACTTAACCTTGGTTAGGTAGCTTAACCTCAGTTAACTTTATGTGGTTGCCTCATCTTATGTCTTTGATACTTGGACATATGTATTGTTGGATTGGTGGACATCGCTGGACGACAAAAACTACGACGACAAAAAATACCAAGGTCAATGTCATATTTTGCATTATTTTCGCAAACTTAATCTTAGGTAACTTAACCTTGGTTAGGTAACTTAACCTCAGTTAACTTTATGTGATTTCCTCACTTTATATCTTTGATACTTGGTCATATGTATTGTTGGCATTGGTGGACATCGATGAACGACAAACAATACCAAGGTCAAGGTCATATTTTGCGTTATTTTCCCAAAACTACACCCTGGTTACACCACTTAACCTCAGCAACTTCACTTCTTATGATTACCTCGCTTTTATGTGTTTGATTGGTGGACTACTTTAAAGCATAAATTTAATACAATATTTCATTATGCGGTTTTCCGCAGTGGGCGAGACACCTACAGAATATGAATACAATATGTCGTCATACAATCACTTCTAACTTTCAAGCATCATTATTTGACATAACTGAATTGCTAAATGCAAAAGCATATTCCGGATCACTTTTGTCCCAAATGTAGTGTGGTTGTTGATGCAAGTCTAAACATGCATGTACAAGTCCTTCGTTTTTTTACGAGTTAAACTGAAATGATTCCATGACTTATTATCGCATGTATGTTAGTGTTTTATTGCAAGTTTTATTGGCGAAAAAACATCCTGGAATAAACTATATGATGATACAATAATATACACATTAAAGGGCATATTAATTTATTGGAGAATCTATACGCGTTTTCAGAATGATTTATTTAGAAGAATTCTTTTTTATATTGTTGTATGTATTATTTCTTTTTCACCACATACTTGCCTCGCATTGAAACTACACAGGTAAAAGTAGGTATACAAGTCTAACTGGAATGTAGCTTTCACAGAATACGAATCTACACAAAACGTGACTGCCAATTCTTGTCATGTTGAGTCTTTAAATAAGATTGGACGACACTTAAATGCTAATATCAGAAAAGAGTTTAGTTCAAAGGAAGTGTTTATCTAAATATATCTGTTTTTGTTAAATCAGCCTTTACATATACCCGGTATGCACTATACCATGTTTGCAGCATTTGGTGCAAAACTCATAACCAATGTTCAATACGTTAAGTTATGAGTCATGCCCCCTTGTATGTAATTCATTCATTTTAATCTGAATATAAAATTAAACACATCAATTAAAATGTATATGCAATATATGAATATAAACTTTCTCACTGTTGTTCACAGTGCTTCCCATGTAATATATATTAAAATAAATGAATACACTTACACTGAAACACGTGTCACGAAAACTGTGTTTTAAATAAAAAAAAAAAAAATTGTTTGTATAAGTATCACGCATTTTAACTATGTGAATAAAACATAATGTATTTTTTGTCACATTCACCACACAACCTTATCACAGACAAGCGTGTTGCACTAATTTGCAGCACGAAAAAAATGATTTTCCTATTAAATAACAGAACTACCGTTTGTATAAACAGTGTAGGTATTTCTATTCCTTATTTACTATGGGTGCGAACTGTGACACTCTTGTCGCAGATTTTGTTGCCTTGCCATGAATGATATTTAATGTGGGGTGTTTTACTCGAAACTCAGGCAAATGTAAAGGAAGTATTAACACCTCTCGGTATCTAGAAGACATACTGGACATTGCAAATCCTTCCTTTTTACTTTTTTAATATTATCTATCATGAAAGGAAGTAGTTTATGATACATGTATATATCGCCCCCTTAGAGGTAAAAGGTGTTAACTAACATTTTCACAGAAAATGTTTTTTTGGCATATTTATTCCTTTTAATGATATGTTTCTTGTCAGAAAAAATCTTTATTGCATATTGAATCAATCTGGAGATATTGATAAAAAGCATAAGGTGCTATCTGCTTTACATCAAAGTAGTGAGCGGTAAAATGTGATATGTGTATACAACATTGCGGTAAAAGGGGCCATTTGACAAATAGCACGTTTTTCCCCAAATTGTTACCTCAAAAGCATTGGCTTAACACATGACAAATGGGGCTAAGTGGCAAATAGCTCCTTATTCCTCTAAGCATTTTTACATCTTGTGTATTGCTAATAACCAGGACAATTGGTGTGGACAGATTTGATATCACATTACCTGTTCTGGTATGAAGCAAATTATGTCCTAATTACCTAATGACATTATTCTTTGTTAATCTTGCATTTATACAGAGATTTTTTCATTGTGAAACACGCTCAATTAAAACAAAACAAAAACATAGATGAAAATAATAGGGTAAGTTTGTTCATTTAAATCAACTAACTGAAGGCTAAAAGGAAGAAGAAAATTGATGGAACCGAAAAGGCCAACGTTTGGAGTAGAAAGATGCAATCTGTCAAAGAGTATATCCATCATAATATACATATCAATCGGCTGGATCAACTACTTGCCAGTTGAAACGTGTGCTGTCCATACTGATGGAAATTGCTTTTTCGCAGCAATTGCTAAATGTGTAAAATTTAATGATTCAATTTTGTCACACATTGATGCATTTAGAATCTAAAGAAATATAAAAAGATCAGACAGAGGAAGTAGCATTCAAGGAGGACAGTCAACCACAAAACACAGAAACAAACACGCAAAAAGACAAACAAGAAGGCAAAAGCAATAATAAATGCAAACGACATCACAAACACAAAAAGGGTTGACAATAGGGCTACCGCATTGGAACGGTCAGTGCCAAAGTGTGTGACTTAATGATGGAAAACATTGCAAGATACAGTAAGTTTCTAAGTTAAATCAGAGGAGGCAGATCAGACTGAAAAATTTAAAGAATATATTGAGCTTCTACGTAGAAGTGGGGGATGGAATGCTAATATTGCTGATTGTTTACCTTTAGCAGTTGCTGACAAGTTTAATTGTACACTACGCATATACTCCAGTTCACTGGCAACCCCCGTCATTGATGTAAACCTTCTGAAGAGGCAGAACAAAGGGATAGTCTCCGATGCATTGAAATTAGAAACGAAGAACATTATGAGGCAACATAACCAATATTTGATCATTAATATGCTCTCCCAAGCTATGAAAGGCAGAGGTGTTTTATATGTGACATGGTTTCGAAAGCAACACCAAGTCGAAAAAAGACAGGGGAAAGGCAGACTTCCTTGAAGTATTTCCTAGGCGTTAGAATTAAGTGTGAACGTGTTTGCAATTATTTTTTTCTAAAAACACTCGATATCGGAAAGAAAACGGTTTCCTATAACTTAGGTAGAAAACAGCATGGGACATTATGCGAGGCCGTAAAACACCGTCTTCAAAACTCAGTGATGAAAGCATAAACTTTGTTCGTGAACATATCAATTCCTTTCCAAGAATGGAATCCCACTATGCCAGAAAAAATCCAAAAAATAATTATTTAGCCCAATAATATAAATATAAAAATGATGTGGATCGTCTATGCAGACTCGTGCAAAATGAAAGGAATTAAACCTGTAAAAGAAGGCAAATATCGTCAAGTCTTCTGTGAAGACTTTAATTTTTTTTTTTTCAAACCAAAGAAAGACCAGCGTTCTTTATGTGCAAATTATTAAAGACATCAGAAGTTGGGCACTGTGACTGACAAACTCCAACATGAATACACAATTCACCAAGAAAGAAAAGTCAAAGCAAAAGAAGAAAAGGAGCGAGATAAAATACTGTCGTAAAGACACACTAAGCACTATGTGGCAACTTTTGACCTACAGGCAGTTCTCACAACGCCATGTTCCCTTGTCAGCAAATTGTATTATTCAAGAAAGTTGTGTTGATATAATCTAACAATTTACTCTTTAGGGGACAAACATGCAATGTGTCATCTCTGGGATGAAACGCAAGGAAAACGAGGGGCATGTGAAATTGCCACATGTTTAATGAAAAACACTCAGTCTGTCTGCTCTTCTGCGCCAATAGAAGAGGTAACATACTATTCTGATACGTGTGAGGGGCAAAATATGAACCAGTTTGTAGCTGCTTCCTACCTGTATACTGTTTCAAAGATTCCACAACTTAAGACTTTAAATCACAAATTCCTTTAGTCCGGCCATAGCCAAATGGAAAGTGACTCGGTACATTCAGCAATTGAAACTTCGAAAAGGAAGACGTCCGTTTTTGTTCCATCACAGTGGAGTACTGTGATTTGTATGTCCCGTAAATCAAATCCATATATTACCATCCCTCTGAGATATGACCATGTAATTGACTTCAAAGCATTTGTTAGAATGAACTGCGACCACTCTGGGAATAAAGGTGAACTGGCTCAACGTGCGCTGGATTTAAGTTCGTCAAAATGAACCAAAGTCACTGTTTCTCAACTACACCTTTAACAGCGAAAATGTCATGAAAATCAAAACACAGCATTCTGCTTTTTACGGAACAAAGGTCGCCCTCAGCATTGGCCAATGGCAGATGCAGAAATGGACTTATGCTATTGTTCCAAATTGCCTATTTCAACACAGAAGAAGGCATACTTAATCAGCCTGTGTACGAATGGAATAATACCCGATGACTTTCATGGGTACTTTATGTCTTTGGCGACAAATGCCAAAACAAAAGACACAATACCAGTTGGCTCAGATGAAGACGAATCTGAGTAAATGATAAACAACTGTAGACAGTGGAGTGTAAATAAGAAGTATATCGAAATAGTAGTCAAAATAGAACATGTTATGCAGGCGTATTGTTGCATAGCCATTTCCTATCAGAAAGGTTAAACCATAGATCACAAATTTGAATTTTATGAAGTACATGGCACCTTTATTGCTTCAAGAATAAAATGTTTTCACACATTTTGTTTGCAGCAAAAGGGGCTATGTGTCAAATAGCACCTTTTACTCCAATTTTTCTTTGAAAATTGTTCCGTGGAAAAAGGTGCTATGTACAAAAATGATTATATTGATTGAACTATCGGTTTATTATTGGTTAAAATATGATTAATAAATAGTAGAAATATAATCCAAAATATGTGCTTAGTTTCGTTTTTTAGAATTCAAATCCTGATTTTTCACAAGTCCTTAAACCTTTAAACGCGATTTTCTCGAAATAATGAAAAATGCACATAGCACCTTTTACCTCTAATGGGGCGATATAATTAACAATTGCTTATATTTCTGCTACTGACACTACTTTTCTAGTTTCGATTTTCTCTATTGAAAACGGAGACATAATAAGTAAAATCTATGACGACAGAGATTATTTTAATTTCAATATTGTTAATTACCAACACTTACACGGGGGTGTTCCTGGAGCAACATTTTGTGGTCTATGTTTCTCATCTTGGTCGTTTTTCTAGACCTTGTAGTCGAGTTGAGGATTTTAATATTCAAAATCTAAAAAGCTACTCCATCAGTGCTACCGTAACCATAACAGAACGAAAACCCTTTGCAAACTTTATTATCGTAAGCCTGTTCTGCTTTTAAAATGCAAAAGTAATTTCAATAACTATTCTGCAACTAAGAATTTCAGAACCTGACGTGATTTGTGTGCTTCGTAAGTTCCTGTATCATAATCACTTTTATACTATCTTTCTTACATTTGTTTTATCAATTTGCAACGCACTGGACAGTGATTGACCCATGTACTGTTCTCGATTAAGCTTGTTTTGTGGACCCTATGGTGGCGTATATCTACATCCTGAAAGGACAGTATAGTATATTTGTCTTCAATCTCGTCTCTGCTCTGACTTTATTAATTACTTGCTTTGTGACGTTCTAGGCGTTTGTATTCATATATACAAAGCCGTATATATGTTATACTCATATTATCCGTAAATTCTGCCATTTTTGTTAGCGAATATAGTCAGGCGGGAATTTCTTTATTTACCCAGTCCCGATTTATTGGGATGACGGTGGGGGTAAGAGTGAGTGAGATTGTGTGCATCCTAGAACCTGGTTTAGACTCCCAGAAGCCTTTTCACACTGACTGATCCACGAGGACGCCCTATTTCCCACCCGTTTGTGTTCGTCACATGCATTGCTTCTTATTAACCATGTAATTGTTGTTTCGTTTAATGCGTAATTTTGGTTTATTGTGTTCTGTGAAATCTATTTCTTATTCGACCTTTTTACCTAAATTTACACAATAGATTTCAATGTATTTACGCATAATGGTAAAACACTTGAACGTTAAATATAAACAACTTATTTCTATAATTATGAATAATTACTAATTTAAACTAACAATTTTCTTTTACATTAAGTTCATTGTTTCGCAGATAATTGGGAATAGGTATGATTTTGAACAGTGTTTGTTATTAACCTAAATTCAAAAACCGTTAAAATGTGCTTTAGTTTCATATGCAATATGCAAATGCATTAAAATGAGTCACGCACAATACTTTCGGTCATACTGCATGTAATGTGACTATCCTCTATATTCTTAGAATAATTAAAACGATAGACTAAGTGTATTATAATACAAACATGGCAAAAACGGTCCTATAGAAACCACAACTATCAAATGCAATGGCGCCGAAAGTCCGCACTGCACCACAAACAGAAATAAATTAGCATAATTAAACAAATTCTGACTTTAGTCGATCTGCGGCAGTCATTCAGTCGAGCTGCAGATTATAAATCGTTTTACACATATGTCATTCATGGATTTCTAAGAAAGATAAGTAAGTGAAGAGACTGAAATGATGTTAAAATGTATTACTCAAATATTAATAGTGTATAACAACCGGAAAGATTAGTATATTGAAAAAGAAAAGGAAAGCAATGAGTTTTATTATACCTCACATAAGACGCCCATGCTAAATCCCCACAGACATCAATGTGTCATTTCTTACTATCTCACACGAGGGTGATAGTACAGGGTGATAGTAAATCTCAGGGTGACAGCACAAATATTATCACAAGCGCAGCTTTGATGCGCGCTGTTTTGGTGACGTCATCGGCTCAGTATGGTGAACTTGCTATTTTTAACTCATCATAACTTTAAAAGTACTTGACCTATTTCAATAAACTACCACTCATGTTCTTAGTTACGTTATTTCCAATCCAACGATATAACTTCCATAGCAACTTTGTGAAAAAAGTTGTTTTCAAAAAAGAATTCCGGCAAATAGACTGCTTTACTGCACATGTCCTGTCTTACTCAAACAAGCAGTTTATCCGGCAAAGTGAAATGAATCTTATTTTTGCCAGAGGGGATTTCGGTATAATAAAATTAATATCACATTCATGAGAGGGTGATAGTAAGAATATTCACCCTGAGGATATGATTATCGCCCGAGGCGAAGCCGAGGGCGATAATCAATATTACTATCACTCTCTCATGAATGTGATATGTATATAATATACTATAACCATGAGCATGATGAGTATTCAGTTAGTTTCACCAAATATAATGAAACTGATTTTACGTAAAGTATGGTATAGTACGATAATATATCCTGTTTATCATATTTACCAATGATGGTTGAGGGTAAATAACACACCGTACCGTACATTCCGAACTATAACGGAAACTATCGAAAATAAGTCTTTATTTAGTCATTATTTCAGCATTTTGCCCTAAGATATAAATACTTGAGCATATATTTTATATCTGATACAATAAATGACTTGGATATGTATAGTGAGCATCATTGTATTGCTTCTATTTAATAAGTTTTTGTTCAAACTATTTTCAAAAGTTAATTCCAGATTCCGTGGATTTTTGACGGAAATACACATATTTCGTCTGTAATTAAGGCAATATTTTAAGCGTCATATGACTCAGGAATTGTTTATATTTAATTATAGGAATTTTGTCTATCCAAAATGTTATAATATGTCTTTATTCTATTGTATTAAATATGTTTTTCTAAATTTTAACCCGATACCCCATTGGATTACAGAAATCAATGATTTTTGTAATTTATTTCCAACATTTTGCCCTAAAAATGCCAATATTTGAGCACAAACGTTATATATGATGCCTAGGAAGAAAACTTAAATATGTATGCTGTGGAAAATTCTATTGCTTCAATTTGATTAAGTTTTAAACTAATTTGTAAAGAAATAATTCCAGATTCCGGCGGATTTTTTGACAAAAATACACATATTTCGCCCAACAATTACGGCATGTTTCAAACATCATGCGGTTTTTGAACTCTTTTCTTCTATTTAATAACTGGTCCTTACCCTGACCAAAAAGGCTACAATATTTCTTTTTTCTATTGTATTAGATAAACTTTAGTTAAATACCCCATGTATTACAGAAATCAGCAATGTGTATTTTTTTTTTTTAACATGATTTACCCAAAATCTCAATATTTAAGTATCGGATACTATTAATTATATGGTGGGACACGTAGAGAGATGCGTTCAGAGAAAGATTCCATCAGTTCAAAGTGGTTGTTAATATATTCCATTCTTTTTCTAAAAAATAATTCCAGATTCGGCGATTTTCGTCTAAAAACGCAACGTTTTCCCCCAAAAACTCACTAAGGCCCCCAACGCTCAGATGGCACACATGTCTCATTTTGAAGCTTAATGTATGTTCTTTCAGAAAACCTATACCCTACAAAATTCCCTCCTTAGGGGGTGGGGGGAGGGCCAGCTCAAGAACTAATATACTGAGGGGAAAAGGTTTAGGCAACTTTTTTAGATGAAAATAATACTGATATTTTGGGACTTTACGGGCTTGACCCCCGGCCTACGTTCTTTTATTCGTTACGGTCATTAAGATGTTCGACTGCTATTGATGCTGTGTGTAATAAAAATATTGTGTCCTTGGCAGTAGTTTCTTGATTTTACAACCAAACATGTATTATTTCCACAAAAACTTGCTAAACGTTTTCCCTCAGTAGAGTATGTTGTGTAAAGTCTGTATAAATGAAATAAATCAAGCCTCAACGTGTATTATATTAACATATCTGTTTAAGGACAGGAACACTTAAATAATACCTTCTAAAAATAGTCAGTTCCAGTCATTTTTAACAATGCAGTAAATTAAAATAAAGTTGTAAACAGTTTGACATAAACTATATTTAAAATAACCTTTCTCTAAAATGTAGAATATGTGGTCAGCTGTTATTATTTACAAAAAAACACAACATACATGTAGTATACAAAACCCCTTGAGCACAACGTACATGAACATTAAAGAAGCTAACACGCCTAATAACGGCAAAATTACACTACAAATCAATCTTATCAAAAGTCCATCCAAGTGTTCAAGTCATATAATAATATACATGTGCCGATTTAAAAGTATACTTTAGTAATACGACACAAATGGTCGTATCCGTGTATTTCGTATTCTGCTTTCTTTTCGAAAATATATTCTGTCAAGAAAAATACCAAAATAATAGCAACGACGGCGAATAAAGCTGTTAATAAGCTAATTATTATCGCTAACATACTCTGGCTCTCGCTAAGGTTATAGTTCCCAAAGTCTTTTTACAGATCTTAGAACA